>OY720039.1:17776892-17797939 GCA_963082485.1 Eudonia mercurella | reverse complement strand
TCTATGGCAAATAATGACGTAACAACACTAAAGTTAAAAATATAGACAAAATAGCCAACTCTTAATAATTTAATTTGTTATTTAAAATATAATTATATATATTTTATGTAAATAAAAGTTCAGAGAATTTTTATCATATAACTACACAAATTATTATGCATTCAAACGTTAGTTTAATGGTCTAAGATTCAAACATTTCACACAATTTAATACTGCCGACGAGATCGTCAGAACCGCTTGACGATCTAAATGGAACCTGTCTGGAACATTCGATAGAGCAATATCAACTATAATTTATTATCTAATATTATTATGCAAATGTTGCCGAAACAAAATGCGTTCATTGAAAGCAGTACCTACATCTCTCAGCGACACTATATCTGAAGCAAGACTAGTTCCGTCGCATCGTCGATAAATACATTATCGTAACTTCAAAAAATACTCTTATTCATACACAAATATTTTGGAATTTTCCATTTCAGAATACCTCGTAACGCAATGGTATTTCACAACACGAATGGCAGTACGCTATTGCACAATGATTGGCAGTATGCTGTTACAGTGAACGGATATTACGTGGCAGTGTTTTCAATTAAAAAGTCAGTTTCCAATATTTAAAAAAAATACCGCATACTTATTTACAAAACATCGAGTCGTAACATTCGAAAAGTATTGCTTTTTACGTCAATTTTAAAATTATCGTAAAAAGCGACACTTCGAAATGCACCGAAGCGTACATCGTGGTATTTTTATCGATAGCTTGGGACCTGTCGCATCCCTATCCGTTCCGTCAACGTGAGTTAGCGCCATAGACTATAATCGAACACCGAGTACTATCAGCGTTTAGGCGGTGCGATACGGACGGTGACGTAGAGCCGCATAGGGGCGGGTGTGTTCAGGTCGACTTGCCTTCTACTGCGCTTGTTTAAACGCCGTCCCGTCTCCGGGATCGGGACGAAGCGTGCTTCGACTTCCAGTTGTTTCTCGAAGGAGGTTTGAGACTTGAGATGCCGCCGCATGCGCAGCGCCCACGCGCCGTCTCGTTTGGACAGGACGAAGTGCTTGTCGTCGTCGCCGTACGCGATGCGGTAGTGCGCGCGCGCTCGCTCCTCGGCGGGCACGAGTCGCAGCAGCGGCGCGCGGCCCCACGTCTGCTTGGGCGTGGCTGTGATCACTATCAGCTCGGCCTCGGGTTCGAGGAGCGAGCGGCGACCTACGAACGAACATATGCGTTAGATATAACATTAATATGTTTACTGTCCAAAAATATAAGGAATTATAAATAAAAGTGAATTAATTAATCAAAACATTGTCCACTGCTGGGCACTCATGGCCTTCACAGCGTAATCGAGTTAACGAACAGCAGTAGCCTTGGTGGTGCTTGTGGTGACTAATGAAACCCAGGAAGTTTTTAGGCTCAGCATCACAGAGCGTCTTCATAGACGAGTGCGGAAAACTCGAGGGTGCCTCTAAAAGCCCTTATTCGTGCCTTTTTACCATCTACCAACGGCATAAAGGCCAAATTGGCCGTGTGTAGCGTATGCTACGGTTCATGTAAGAAGACGTGAACTTGGGTTCACGTCTGAGGAAACTATTCAAGAAACATTTAATTGCATTTCACTTTTATATCACAAGGTGGTTGTTCAACAAAACTCACGTCTGCTTCGTCTCCTGCGTTTTCTCACGACTGTGGTGCCGTTTGCGAATACCACACCTTCATCAGGTGCCCGGCGGTGACGCCCATTTATCTGAAATGACAAACTCTCCATTAAAGTCGTTCAAGCTAGAAATAACAGTGATTCTTCAGGATATGGCCGATCCATTTCCAGAATTATTTATAATAATGTATTTTACAAATCTATAAATAATCTATATGTCAAATTTCTATCTTTGGCATAATTATCCAGTCTGGTTCTAGGCAGGATTGTAAAAATCAAAATGAAGGTAGCACTAGTAGTGAGGCAGTGCCCCGCCCACCAGCCGCTAGGACATGTGTATAAAGTCACCTTGCAGCTGAAGCAGCCCTCATTGGAGACGAGGTCGCCGCCCGCGCCGCCGACCTTGTACTGGTCCCGCAGCGGGAACACGGGCGCGTCGCCGATGTCGTCGGCGGGCAGCGCCGCGTCCAGCGCGGTGAGGCAGTGGCCCGCGCCCACCAGCCGGTAGCCCGCCGGGCAGCCGCACTGGAACGACTCGCCCAGCGACTGGCAGCCGAATAGGCAGCTGGCGGTCGCGCAGCCGCCGGCCAACTGGGGGAGAAGGTTTCACATGTTAGCGAACCGTACAGATTTACATGGTTATGTCTGCTTAGTTGGAAACCAACGCTATTGATGTAGTAGCTGAAGCTAAGCCAAATTGACGTTTTATTTATATTGTTACCGACCAGCAACGTTACAGCCTCTTTAGATCTCTCTTTGGTCTACCTTCCGAATTCTAAATTTCAGTGACATCTTTTTATAAAAAAATATGTAAACAACAGTAGTTGACAATAAACATCAATAACGGGAAAAGTGGTCTCATCGCTTGTGACCTATCCTCAACACTTATCTTTCTTATTTTTATTATCAATCGCTCTAACTAAAAGAACACAACGGCGCAGCGAATAACGCGACCTTGCCGTTTAGCAACTTTGGCAAAACGGGTCACCGAATAGCAAACCAAATGATAATATCCTATCCTGGCTTCCAGACACAAAAGAGTTGGCTCTAGTTGTTGTTGTAAGATTACAGTCGTAAAGCTTTATCAGTCGCTGAACACCGGTAATGTTGCAGAGTCTTTTTTTTATAACCGTCAAAAAAAAACAAAAAAAAGTCTCCGTTTCTCCTAAGACTACTAGTGTTTCAGGAGTGTTTTGCAACCCGCCCAGGCGTACAATAGTGACCTAAACAGCGGTACCAATACCAACCTGCAGACAGACGGCGTGGCGCGCGTCCCAGCCGTAGCCGCCGGGGCAGCCGCAGCGGTACGCGCCGCCCACCGGGAAGCACGGCGACGCGCCGCACGCGCCGCCTGCGCACGCGTCCACTGGCACGCACACGCCGCTCGCCGCGCGCGACGTTCCTGACACAACACGTCGACATTATTACACCTGTAGCTAGCTAGTAAAATTTACTAACTTTAGAATTTTGAAATATGCGAAATTTCAACTTTTATTACTCCGTTTCGTTACTTAAATATTTTGAAATACAATTATGACGGTTTTGTATATTATCTCTATAGTAATTTCTCCGCAATCAACACCACGCAGACTGATACCCCGAACAGATGATCTCTTTTCCTCTCTTCACTGTGCTGTGTGTGACCGACAGGGTACATGACTTATCCCATTGTTAATCCCTACTATCTATTGAATAAACATTATGGAATGCAATAAAGTATTGAGTAGATATTGAGCTTGTTTGTTGTTAGAGCGTCCACGCAGCGTGCTGTTTCATGTAAAATTACCGCGCCGCGTGCGTCGGACGACTCGCCTAACGCAGCGCTGCTATATGAATTTACACGCCCTTAGATTGCTACTGTAATACAAATTAAAAATATTGTTGTGATGCAGCAGAGAGAGATAGCTAACTATTTAATAGTGATTCCGGATGAAGCATTTTCTTTTCTTCGAACCATTAATAAAAATAAAAAATCTAAAATGTACTTCTTTGGAGAAGTAAATTTTAGGTCTCTTTATCCTTTATCTTTATTCCTTCGTTAGGGGCTTCTTTTTTTTTAATTCTCCAAGGATGTTTCTTGAAATTTCTTTCTACATATTTTATATGCCAATGAAATATAATTGATATAAATATCGGAGCTTTCCATTTGAATTGTTAAATATTAGCTTTCAGACCTGTGGGGCACTCGCATCGGTAGCCGCCCGCGTGGTTCCGGCAGGGCGCCTGGCAGCGGCCCTCGTCGCACTCGTCGCGGTCCACGCAGCGCCCGTCCAGCCCCAGCCGGTAGCCGCGCGGGCACACGCACCGGTACGACCCCAGCAGGTTCACGCACTTGCCCGGCGTGAGGCAGATGCCCTCCTCGTGGCACTCGTTGATATCTGTTATTGAAATAAAACATTGAACCCGGTCGCCGATAGGGTGGTAGCCGAAATATGATCGTCGATCGGTAGGTAGACCTTGGTCAGACGGCCTAGTACAGGTGTCGAACAGGACCGTAAAGGGCAGGGACCGTGCGTGCGAGGGAAGGCGCCTATGCCTTGCAGTGGGCGAAAATGGGCTGATGATGATGACGATCGTTATAAATCTGGGAGGTAAGCTCGAAGGACCAGGTTTGAGAGGTATGATGAGTAGTGAACTGTACTTTCTTTGTATTGTGTGTGGAGGCCGTTAATTATAAAACATATGGAATAAAGAAAAATCAACAGTTTTTTTCATGATCGTAGCTGCGTAGCACTGCTACAGTGACGTCATAATGTAACCAAGTTAGCGAGAGCACTACATAGGATTCCTATCAGTGCTCGCTTTCGCATGCATCACACGGCTATATACAAGCTTCTTGTTGCCGTCTTGACAGGAACACTTGCAGGAGCTGTCAGTTTTATTATAAATCTACTGGCAATGAGTGCCGGTATCGATAAAAGACTCACCAATTTTCGCGCCTCTCATAGCAATCTGTACAGGAGCATTTGGAGGAGCCGTTCGAGAAAATTAAGTGTACTATCAAGTATACAGCCACAATACTCACCAACGCATGCATCTCCACGTCTCTCATATCCCTCTTGACACGAGCACTCGTATGAGCCGTCCGTGTTGGTACAGGTCTGCTGGCAGGTGTGCGAGCCGCGCGCGCACTCGTCCACGTCCTGGCAGTCGGCGGCGTCGTCGTCGAGCTCGTAGCCGGCGCGGCAGCCGCACTCGTACGAGCCCTCGGTGTTGCGGCACGTCTGCGAGCACGGTCTCGGTCGCGCCGCGCACTCGTCGACGTCGGCGCAGATGTCGCCCGCCGCGCGGTAGCCCCGCCCGCATACGCAGCGGAAGCTGAGACAGCCAAATTGGTTTTTGTTAAAAGGTTTAGAAAAATTGCTCTCTTGTGAGGCTATAGACATAAATTAATAAAATGTACAGAAAGCAACTGTCGCTATCAAACGGAAACCTAGGAAAGTGTGAGCTAGTTCAAAAGCCAGACATATTTTTCTATTTCTTTTTTATCTATTTATTATAACTTTTGCAACATACATTACATGGCGGACTTAATGTTTGAGGCATTCTCTACCAGTCTACCAGAGTGGTGCAGAGAAAACATTAGTAGATGTACGATGACAAAAGTGGATTAATCAATTAAAAAAAGCGATAGTACAAAGTGATTGTAAACTGTAAAACAGACAACTCTGATATTAATCTGTGATAGAGTGTAGTCGGTTGCTCCACCTGTACTCAATTTTATCACTTAAGATTTTTTCTGATGATGATGATGTTGATGATGATGATGATGATTGATCCGACCGATTTCTGTCATGGCGACCACTTCGACTCCTAGTCGGAACGGCGCTGGTGCGCTCAATTTTTGATATCTGAATCTGAAAAATATGAGTCTAGTTTGTCGAGCTCACCTGCCGATAGTGTTGATACATCTCCCCGGCGCACACAGCCCAGGCATCGCAGCACACTCGTCCACATCTCCGTAAATGTCTGGAAAGCCGCCGCCGCCTATCATCCCCCCGCCCGTCACCGTGTGGTCTCCGCCAGTGATGTGGCCTCCTCCACCGTAGCTGCCTCCGCCCGCGCCTCCACCCCCCGCCCCTCCACCTCCCGCTCCTCCACCTCCGCCGCTGCTGCCACCACCCCCACCGAGGTTAGTCGGTGTGCAGAGCTGCGCGCGCTCGGTCGTTCCGTGAGCAGGACATATCTCGCACTCGGGACCCCACGCGGCGCCTAACGTGCAACAGCACTGAGCCCTGTCACAAAATACATAATTTCATTATTAAATATTTACACAAGTCTACATATCGGGTTTCGAAGAAGACACGTAATCTGTAGGTTTAACTTCACAGCAGGAAAGCGCTTTGTCCTTCGTCTCACCTGATGATAAGTGAGGTGGAAGTGTGTTTAACCACTGCTAAACTATCCTATCTCTGTAAGAACACAGCCATGTTACAAACATTATTGCTATGGATACAGACTAAGATTTGATGATGGCAGCTTTCAGCCAGGTGGGCTTATAACAAGCCTTACTACCAACCAAACCAAGTTCAATAATACTCGGTTCGTTAGTACCCCCCGCTGGAAATCGAAACCTCAAAGCTAAAAGTCTTAAACCAGTGATTTAACCACTAGGCCTTGTGGCTTGTAGGCGGTACATGTTACTTACAAATTGTTAGGAAATAAAATATGATTTACTTGGTAACGTGCTGCGGCAGCGCGGGCGTGGAGGACGGGATCCTGGAGGGCCAGGGCTCCGGCATGCAGCGCCCTGCCACTAGCGAGCGGTGGCACATGCCCGTACGCCGGTCTATGAACAAACACAGGGAAACTATAGAACTACACTGTTTTGATTACGTGACGATGAATGTAACCAAAACCTACGTGCCTTTTATTCACTCATTTCATTCCCGATCCGATCCGAACCCTTCGGAGAATCTAGTAGGGCGCGGGGACGCGCACTAGTGCGCGATGCCGTTCCCTCTAGAAAACCTCCGAAGGTGATTCGTTTCACACGGCTTGAGGGACCCTTTACGTTCCTCGCCGCCCCCAAAAAAGCCCGGTGAAGCTGAAAATGCCGTCTGAGGCAATCAGCAATCTCTCCCCAAAAAAATCATTTCATTCATTCATTCATTCCTTTTATTTATTCCTAAATATTTATGCACTTCATTTATTCGTACGTTTCATTCATTTATTTCATTCATTAATATTTATTTTTTCATGTTTATTTTATTTAATATTTCGTTATTGTCATTCATTTCACTGCATAGAATGGGTCCATAGTCAATATACACTGACCGATGCAGGCGGTGCCGTCGTCGCTGGGCTCGAAGCCGGCGTCGCAGTCGCAGGCGAACCCGCCGTCGGTGTTGATGCACACGCCGGGCGAGCAGCGCTCCCCGGGCTCGGCGCACTCGTCGATGTCCTCGCACGCGTCGGCCGCGTCGTGCGGCGCTGACGGCACGCGACGGTAGCCTGCTCAAATATACGTTAATGGTAAGTATATATATTTGTAACTCTCTTTATGAAATTGTAATCGCATTACAAACTTTTTGAAAAACTTAGTACAGTACTTATTCTATCTAACTCTCCTTGAGAGTGCAACTAACTGGATAGCTTAATTAGAAGAAAAAAAAAATTTTTAAAGACTAGCAGTAAACCAAACACAACTCAAATGTTTCACTTCAATAAAACGAATTCTATTATCTTTTCTATAATTTAGAACTTGAATTTAAAAAGAGTAAACATTGGTCGTTCGAGCCAAACCAAATTATCGATATAAATTTGAAGCTACATTCTTACTTATTTTATTTATTTATTTATTTATTAGTTAGTACACAAATAAACATTTACAATGGTTAACATTTTGGATTGCAATAGTACAGGATACAGGTACAGGATACAGGTAAGCTTATCTCTAAAAAGAAATTTCTTCTAGCAGACCATGGCGATAGTAGCTAGTTAGATAGACACACTGCGCACAGAACTATTAAGAAAATATAATATTTGTATAACTATAAATAAAACATAACGTGATTCAGTGCCACTGAAGTAACCGATAGTAGATGACTTTTTAGTTGTTTTGTAAAAAAAAGTACCCACAGTGCGACATTGTCTTAGAAGTATTGGTAACTTATTCCAAACTTATTGTCTAAACATACTGTAACGGACAGATATCTAAAACACAAATCACAACCACTTGTGCTTATTACATTTATTTTGTTGTATACCCAAACTTTAATTAGGTACATAACTTAAGTTTTTTGTATCTATACTAAGTTTTCATACTGCAATAAATGTTCTTATGTTATCATAATAACGTTCAGAAGCTCACCTTCAGGGCACTTGCAGACATAAGAGCCGACGATGTTCTCGCAGGCGTGCGGGCAGGGCGACTCCTCCGCGGCGCACTCGTCGATGTCGCGGCAGTGGATGCCGTCGGCCGCCACCGCGTACCCGTACGGGCAGGTGCAGCGGAACGAGCCCAGCGTGTTGTGGCAGCGGAACGAGCAGGTCGCCCGCCCTTCTGCGCACTCGTCGATGTCCACGCACGTCTGGAGAGAGGACGAGTGTTAATTACTGGATAAAATTTTACTTGAATAAATCAACCGGTCTCGAAAAGCTCGAGTGGTAGTCGAAGTTATAACCACCTCTGTGGTCTAGTGGCTAAGACCACTGGTTTAGACCCAGAGGTCCCGGGTTCGATTCCCAGCGGAGGGTACATGTTTGTGTACTCGGTTTGGTTAGTGATAGGACTTGTTTGGCCGCCTGGCTAGCTACCACCATCTTATCTAAATATGTCGCCATAATATCAATGTTTGTAGCATTATTGTGTTCCGGCAGCTAGAGATATGATAGTCAGTACCTCATTAGTTGAGAATACCGGGTGAAGTGCGCTTCCATCATTGGCCTTATCATCATTTAACATCGGGTGAGATCAAGGTCTACGATCCTTGGTTTATCGGTCCAATACTCTAACCCCTAGATTACTTTTTTTTAAACAGCGCCAGTGATAACCTTTTGGTAACGAACGTGTTGTGAGTAGGCGCGAAATGCGAAGCCATAGCAGAAGCCAATCTGCAATTAGTGCGAAGACAACTAGTACCACCTCCCTTCGTCATAGTCTTCTGGATGTAACAGCTTAGCCTAAGTGGTTTTCTTTCTACAATGACATATTTTGAAGCGAACTTCACCCAGAATCCTCAATTATTGAGAAATTGGCTACATAATAATCTACCTGTAGATTAAATAAGATGGTGGTTAGCTAGCCAGGCCGACCTAAAACAATCCTTAGCCGGTGTACAAACAACTTTGTTTAATATAATCATAAATCAGCATTTGTATGCGCATTGCACTTAGCTCGAATATAATAAATATCGCAGCCAACTGGTTAAAGATGTGAAGGTCGAATGGCGTCGTTCAATCAAAGGGCTAGCCGTGCATTTAAACAGCTATTTAAACCAGTCGGCTACAACATGTACATTGCAATTACACGGTTATCATAACCAGTCGGCTGCGACCGACAAAATGCCTGACTTAAAACAGCTCTACTCACATGATCAGGCCCCTCAGTGAAGCCCAGGTTGCAGGTGCACTGGTAGCCGCCGTCGATGTTGGTGCAGGTGCCGTTGCCGCAGATGCGCGGGTCGGCGGCGCACTCGTCGGCATCCGCGCACGCGAGCCCCGACGCGTCCAGCACGTACCCCTCCGCGCACTCGCAGCGGAACGAGCCGTCCGTGTTCACGCAGCGCCCGCCGCGGCACACGTCCGGACGGACCTTGCACTCGTCCAGGTCCTGGGGAAGTGGCACATGTTGAGGTCAGACTCTGGTTTCAAATGCAGTCTCCTGTAGAGAGACGGCAAAAAATTTCTTTGAAAAAATTAAAGACAAAGTTCCACAGAATAGCAACGGAGAATAACAGCGCAGACATTTATAAACTGATAATGACGATGACTTTGAATATTTATGAGATCCTGCAAAAAAAAGCGTGAAAAAGAAGAGAATTTTAGTACAAAGTCAAATAACAGACGATTCCGCTGCCTGCCAGCCCACCTGTGTTAGATTAGGACGTCCCATTCCACCTTGGCATATCCGTAGAAACTCGGTCGAGTCGGGGAGCGGACAACGCTCGCAGTATGTACCCCATGCAGCACCTGGAAATAAGAAATCAATTATAAGATGCCAACTTCATGTTATTAAGTATATTATTAAAGTAAATAAATTTAACCATATGTGTACCTAGGTGATATTGAATCAACAAATAAACAAAAGGTAATACTGTGGACCCAATATCACCCGGAGGACTTGGGGCTTTAGGGTCAGAGATTGGCGGGCTAACTATAAAATCTGTATTTTAGTTCATGTGAACTCTATGTATTTTAGTTCCGTGCTTCAGAAGGCACGTAAAGCCGATGCATTAGCAGTATTTAACAATCGCCAATCCGCACTGGGCCCGATCCAAAGAAAAGGTTTGTGCCCCAGCAGTGGGGACATAATAAGAACTGGTGATTATGATGACGACGATGAACTTTAAAAAACAATATAAATGGAGCGTTACCTTCTGAACAGCAGCACTCGGGGCGCGACAGCCGCAGCGGGCGCGCGCGGTGGCAGCGCCCGCCGCTGTAGTCGTCGTAGCACATCTCCGAGCGCTCGTCCACGCACACCGCCGCCGCCTTGTCGAACCGCCAGCCGGCCGGGCAGTCGCACATGTAACTGAACATGTACCACGTCATATACCTCAAGATGACATCCAACTACAAAAGTCATAATATAAAACAGGCACAAAAAGCGGAAAGAGATCCTCGGCATAAAACACTCCAAAGCTTTGAGATGGAGTACGTATACATGCGGGTAGATAAAAAAAGTCGACGGGATTAACCATTGGAGCCATGATAGAAGACTGGCCACAAACGACTACTTTGTTCTACAGAGTTCAACTGTAAGCAACCAGCACCCCGTTGTGTATGGAGAGGAACCGAAGTCTATGCACTCCTTGTGCAAATGTAGCTCTCTTACTTGGAAAGTAATGGGACTTTTGGAGTCGGAGAATCTTGGTGGATCCTATGGAGGTTTTCTAAAGGCTGGCATCATTACTCATGCATGAGTGTCCTCCTGCCTTACCAGGATTCTTCAAAGCCTTCCAGCTGGCTGAAGAGAGCGGAAAACCTGAGTATATCTCTAAAAGCTAGGAGCTCGGCTCGGGTCGACAATATTGAGAAGAGTTAGGGAAGGATTATTCCGTAACGTCACTCACCCGCCATTGAAGTTGTGGCACTCGCCGCCCGCGCACGCGAACGGCAACTCCTTGCACTCGTCGCGGTCTTCGCAGCGCCGCCCGTGCAGCCTCCAGCCTTCGCCACACGAGCATTCGTAGCTGAAGATAGATAAGAAAGAAAAAATTAAAGTTACTAAAAAAAGTGTTTATCTTATAGAATTAGCATTCATATCATTAATTATTATAATATTAGAGTAGTAGAATCGATCACTACGTATAAACACTTTGTACCAATTCTGAAGGACATCCCTGATATCATTTAAAGTAAAATTTCTAATCGCTAGGGTAAAAGACTACGCTAACTAAATGCCATAAGGCTAGGCAATATACACGTATAATCTAAGCTCCTACTAGGTTGAAGTTATTGAAACTTACGCATTCTTCGCTATCCGTGAAATAAAAACGGAAAAGCTATAAGGAACTCACCCGCCGTTGGTGTTGGTGCAGGAGGGCGCGCCGTCCCTGCCGCAGGGGTGCGGCAGCTCGGTGCACTCGTCCACGTCGCGGCAGTTGCGGCCGTCGCCCGTCAGCGTGTAGCCGCTGGCGCACTCGCAGCGGAACGAGCCCACCGTGTTGCGGCAGCGCCCGTTGCGGCACACCATGATGCCGCCCTCGCGGCACTCGTTTATGTCTGGATACACAAATTGGAATAAGTCCATTTTGAGATACATATAAGTTATTGAAATGGATATAGTTGATTACAGTGCCGAATTGACTACTGAGATTTCTCAGACACCAGGGGTGCTAATATCGAACTATGCTCACACTTTGATATCAATCACTACCGCTAAGATAAATTTTAAGTGTTGTTTAAGAATAACTTATATCTTAACTCTTAAATCATTTTGACATCATGCAAATAATTTCTAGTGAATATTGTAATACGAGGATGTAAGCAAGGGATACATAAAAGCGCATCAGCTTAGAGGCAGGAGTTAAAGGATCGTCAAGTAAACGAAACGTGAAGAGACGATCTCCGCAGGGTGGCTGTCAAGATCATGTTCTGTCGTGTCTATGTTCAGCAGTGCGCTAATATAGGCTGATGACGATGAAGTAAAAGTTTTAACTGTATAAGTATCTCACCGATGCAGTCGTTGTTAGGGCCGGGCTTGAACCCGTCGTCGCAGTGGCACGCGTACGCGCCGGGCAGGTTCTCGCAGGTGCCGTTGCGGCACATGGGCCGCGGCCGCGCGCACTCGTCCACGTCGCGGCACGCGTTGTCGCGTAAAGTGTAGCCGGGCTGGCAGTCGCATCTGAAAATGCATGGGCAATCGTTATAATAGCAAATAATGGCAGACAAATGAGACTTGTTGTTAGCATAGCCATATTTATTGATAATTATATTTACTTGACTATCTTGCTCTCAGACTCCCGAATACAAATAAATGAATAAATGAACGTGAAAATATAGTGCGGGATGGTGCGGAATACAAAATAATTAATAAAAAACTGAACAGATCTATAACGTACCAAGACCCTGTCGAATTCTATTAAAGGTTGATGATGTTTTAAAGGTCCAGCTTTCAAAACATCATCAATTAATTGCCAGTAGTTTTTTTTTCTTTAGTTGATGGCTTCGTGCGATTAGCACATTTAGCCAGTGTCAAAGTAATTTTCCTATAAGTAAGTAATACATACAATATTTCCTTCCTGTATGATGATTAATAGAAATGAGAAGTGAGAAATAATAAACCCCTCAACCCCTCGAGTAGCTCAGTATAGATGTGGAGCTTTACTAAGTCCTCAAGCGGACTTCTTGAGAGAATTTGAAAAGTGCCGTTGCACTGTTTTGTTTCATTTGTCAACACTCGCATGAGTGTTGACAAATGAACACACACTCACGAACACTTGACGGTTAATAATCCACCATTATTTCACATTAATATTAGACATAACATAAATTTTAGAAAATAAAACAAAACCGCATACATGACTCTTCACTTTCCAGCCAAGAAGTCTGCCAGTAGTTATAGTCGGAAGAGCGACGATATTTGCAAGTTGGCTGGCAAGAGTTTGATGAGAATAGTCACGGATCGTGCTCAGTGCTGACTGCTGTGTACTTAGAGAAGCCTATGTTTAGTAGTAGATTCATATAGGCAGATGATGATGATGATGATGATGATGCCTCGCAAAACTTGTTCCGTTTTTCGTTAAAACCCTACTACTACTAATAGATATTTGTGTATGTAATAGTCACCTGTAGGATCCAACAGTGTTCCTACAGTCGCCGTGCTCGCAGAGCCGCTCGTCGGCGCACTCGTCGATGTCCTCGCACTGGTCGAGGCCGGGCGAGGGCCGGTAGCCGGGCGGGCAGCGGCACTCGTATGAGCCGGGCAGGTTCACGCACTGCGCCATGCCGCGGCAGCGCGAGCGCCCGAGCGCGCACTCGTCGATGTCCCGGCACAAGTGGGAGGTGTTGTCGTGCTCGAAACTGAGAAATTAGGTTACAAATGTCAAATGTCGTTAAGTCAAACATGAGCCTTTGACATTATGTTAGCGGCTATACTTTTTAGAATTTGGTGTCATAGCGCATTCATATATTATCGTCCCGCGCTCATATATCGTCTATTCATATATCATCGTCGGATATTAGCGTCCCGCGTTGTAGGTATAATTAGCGGGCCACCTTACGTACGACCGTACATATTATGGAGCTCAAGCTTTGTCACTGAGTAAATTATATCTTTTTTTATTTTATGGAAGTTTTCAAAACAATCGATATTTCATTTCAGTGCTCAATTATGTGCATTAGTTAACTTTACTAAAAACTAACAAATTAAAAATAATATGTTTCGAGTGCCTTATATTCATCCAAAATAGTTCCCAACTCACCCATGATCACATCCGCAAGTGAATCCAGAAGCGGTATCATGACACACGCCTGGCTTGCACAGCTGCGGCATTATATCACACTCGTTGATGGGGCGCGTCTCGTTAGTGACCGGGTTGCGGTAGAGGCCGGGGCGCGCGCCGCACAGCGCCACGTAGTCGGGCGCCCCGACGGCGGGGCAGCGCTCGCAGGGGGCGCCCCACGCGCGCCCCGCCGAGCAGCAGCACACGTGCCGCGTCTGCGGGGCGCCCGCCGCGTTCGAGCACCGCCCGGTGTCTTCGTCCCACTCGAGGTAGCATTGGCGTTGGCGGATGTCCACGCACTCCTCTGTGTGGTGACACGTAAGTTATTATAATACCAAAATTTACGGAGATCTCTTGCTTTACTGCTTTGTACAGTAGGTAGGGACGAAGTGACGATAAGGTGTGAGGTACTTACTATTAAATACTATTAATATATTACATATGAACAGAAGATTTACAATTAGAAAAGATTTATAATTTACAGAAGTGTACGTATAAGTCACATAATTGTAATTTTGTTTGTAAACGCCTCGGTGGCCGAGTGGTGGCAAAGCGCTCGGCTCGGTCCTGGGTTCAATTCTTAGGTCGAGCAAACTGTGTTACGGATTTTTCGATACAAAGCCCGGTTTTGTGAACAGCAACCCGCATTTTTCAAGCGTGGTGTACAAGTATACCACCTACCCATCAATTGTAGCGATGCGATGACATGATTTCAATGATGGAGGCCCTTGCCCAGCAGTGGGACATTGTAGGTTATTTACTTACTCTCAATCTCAGATAACGGTAAGTGATCAAAAGGAGAAAGACGGAAACGCAATTCACATTCAATCCTTAAAAACATCAGTCGTATTGTAAAAGCTTACTGTTATTAGGCATCGGCACGTATCCCTCCGGGCACAGGCACACGTAGGAGCCGGGCATGTTGCGGCACACGCCGGGGCCGCAGACGCCGGGCGCCACGCATTCGTCCACGTCCACGCAACGCTGCTCGTCGTCCGCGAGCGCCCAGCCGTCGCCGCAAGTGCACACGAACGAGCCGAACGTGTTCGTGCATGTGCCGTGTTCGCAGAGCGCCGGGTGTTGTTCGCACTCGTCGATGTCCGCAAGCGTCACCACGTACGAAGGCTGTTTGGAAATATATGGAGTTATGGAAAGGTACAACTGTAGAATCTTATACAAGTTGCTTTTGTATAAAATCCTACAATTTTTACAGTCATAAAGAAAAATTTACGCAATAAAGCTTAATTAAAGCTTTACCCACATTTCATTATAAAAGCTCTCTAACCCTGCTTTTCTGTATGTACAGTATAAGTCCATGGTACAGTTTAGGAAATTTGTCAATATTTTTCCCATCCATGTCTGATAGGCTAAAACATTTTAAAAATAAAACCATTTTGCAGGGCCATGTTTGCATGTTTGTTTTCCTAAAAAATATGTATTAACACTTTAACACTGTAACTATTTTAAAGCGTGTCTTTCCTGGTACGCCGGCAATTGTTGCCGATATTGTAAGATTTATAAAATAAAAACTCGCATCGGTGAATCGTACATGTATGCGTAGCTAAAGTGTTACTATACACCGGGGTTACACGCAAATCATGTACCACGGACGTCATTTTAAAACAAACGCTAAGAAAGTCAAACGTACAGAGGACGTGATCAGCGCTCTGAGACGATCCCACCCACTCGTACCCAGTACGCGATCGGCTGTTAAAGTGTTAATAGTGTTATTTTCGTGAAGTATTCAGTAAAAGCAACGCACATTTCAAAATTCCACATGAACTTTGAGTATTTGAACATAGGTAGATCGGGCCATAGTCCACTAGAATCACCTAATTGCGGGTTTAACGAATGCCGTCTTACGACATCAACCGCGACCGACGGCTTAACGTGCCTTCTGAAGCAGGGAATAGCTAAAGATTTTAATTATCCGATGAATGATCACATATCACACAACTCACCGGTTCCAGAACAGGTTGGTAACCAGGGCCGCCAGGGCACAGTTGCCGGTACTCCTCAGAGCCAGGCTCCGGGCAGAGGTCGCAGTAGTTTCCCCAGGCAGCACCTGGTAAAGAAGCAGTCACTGTTGAAATCCCATTACACTCCCGATATTGAACCACCTCGTCCCGTACGAGACCCGTCCCGATTCTATGCGATCCGAACCTCTGACGGTGCTTCGTTTCACACGACTTAAGGAACCCTTTAACTTTCTCACCGCCCCCAAAAAAAACCCGGTGAAGCTAAAAAGCCCAGTGGCAATCAGCAAGCTCTCTCAAAAAAAATGGAGCCCGTACAAATTATTTAATAATTATTTACAAATTCCGCATAATTAGACAATATATGTTTTTTATTTATGCTTTTGTCCATAGTTCAAATGTTAAGATCACCGACACTCTATTTAGATGTTATTGAGTTAGCAGACTGTGGTGCCTCACCCACTGAGCAGCAGCAGGCGGCCATGGTGCCGTCCTCGGAGAGCTCGTCGCCGTCGTGGCAGCGTTCGGTGCCCGAGCGCAGGTCCACGTTGCCATAGCAACGCGCCTTTCTCGAGTCTACCATAAATAAACAATTTTAAAAACTTTAAGAGGTGGATCGATGGTGGAGAACGCACATTCGTTAAAAGTGTTTCATTTTAATGTGTATTCGCGCAAATTTTAGAAAACAAAGTCTATTCATTCATTTTTATTCTTTTTATTTATTTATGTAGGTAACAAACAGACACATAATAATAATTGCATAAGGCAAAGTACCATAAATTGAAACAATTTTAGAAAAAACTTAAGTAGGTATATAAATGACGGATACAAAAACCAGCAATCCATTTAACTAAATTAAATTATTTTAGCAAAAATACTAAATTAATTTTTTTTATTTATTTATTTATTTTTGAACAATGTTTCAACAGCTTTAATGGTACAGTAAATACAGAAATTAAATTTTACCTAAACATAAGCCAATTAATGAAACACACTATGCTACTTAATAATATTAACCATATTAACGCAGGTAGTTATTTTTTCTCTACCAATCAATAAAATAACAAATTAAAACAAAATTAGCCGCACGATAACGTGCCGTGTACGTGTATGTGTGTTTGTGTGTACTAAAAGATATTAATATATAAAGAAGACAATGCAAACAATTGATACTATGATATCGTATTTTTACAGTCTCTTCTCCTGTCGTACCAACTATTGCAAACATTTACCGGTGTATTGAATGTCTTCCTCGTACAACAAGATTTGTAATAATTTACATATTTAAAAAAACCCCAGCTTAGGTGTATGCAATGTTCACTTCTAGAAGGTCATGCATTGCCATGATTCATAAGTATGCTTAAGTTAAATCATGTACCGTGACTGTAACGACTAGTTTAGTAAGTCAAATTTTAAAAAAATTACGTGTTGGCTATAATTGACGTCAGTTTTTTAGTTTCTTATAATGTATATCCACACTAAAGTGTTGATCTTCCAATAAACTAAATACATACCAAAGCAGGCGGTGCCGTCGGAGACGAGCTCGTAGTTGGGCGGGCAGCGGCAGGTGTAGGAGCCCTGGGAGTTGATGCACTCGCCGTACTGACACGACTGCGGCGATTTGCACTCGTCCACGTCCGTACAGTTGAAGCCGGGCATCACTGACATATAATAATATACAGAATATACAAAACATACAATACAATATACAAAATTGTACAAATATAGCTGTATGAAAGAAAACGACGAACAGATGAAAACTATTTTGTTTCGGGATAAAACAATTTAAATTCTTAGTTGCACTAAACTAAAAGTAGGCTATGTTTTACAGTCAATTTACAGCGTCTATTTATAAAGACAATATAGATATTCAAAGTTGGTTTGGCCTCAGAATAATAACTAAAGCTATTAATAAATGTTCAAATAATTTTTTTAACGCAAATTTTGTTGCGAACAAATTACAAAAACACAAATGTTGAAAAAATGTCCACGAGCAGGATTTGAATCTGCACCCTTCTGACATTCTGGGTCAGCTGCTCTTCCAATTGAGCTATCATGGTTCTAACCAGCCCGCCGAAATTATTCAACACTTTTTACTTTGAAAGCCAAAGGCGCCCATTCAATGTCAACAACTACCGTCACCAACATCCGATCATAATATTTTTACAAATATTAAAGATCAGTTAAGAAATAAGCAAGCCATTTATAAATGTTCAAATATTTTTTTGACGCAAACTTTTTTTTAAAGCTATTCTGAGGTATATATGTTCTGAGATATATATGTTCTGAGGGTTTGGCAAAACCCATAGACAATAAACATAGATATAACTCCTAGGAGTTTTAATTAGATAAACAATTTGTGTTCGTATACAACAATAGCAAATAAACTAAATAGCAATAGCAAAGTAACAAACGGCTTATTAATACTAAGTGGTCTGTCTGTAGTTACAAATTTTGTAAGAAACCCCTGGCGAATCATGTAAAGGTACGTATTGAAATATAGATATCCAAAAAAATATATTTTTATTACCTATAGAAATTAAAAAATGCAACTCCCATTCGTATATTACACGAAAATATTTACAATCCCACAAAGCACAAGCTTTGCTTGTAATATCTATGTCCTAACGTCTTCAAAATGGAAAAAAATAGATTCTGATAAGTTTTACAATATTGAAGCTATGTTTGCGTAATTAAGGTATTGTATTATATACTCACGCTCGTCGACGTTGTCGGACTGGTAGCCCTTGTCACAGATGCACTTGAACATGCCGTAGGTGTTGACGCAGCGGCCGAACACGCACACGTTGTCGAACGTCGCGCACTCGTCCATGTCTGCAGATAATAGAGTTATCAATCACTCTGTACACTCCATAATTCTTAAACAGGAAAAGGGTTGAGAGTTTTAGCAGCAGAAATCTAATTTTAGTCAGCTCAAATCAAGTAGAAGGAAAATTACTACTAATTTTCCTAATATTAAAGTATTGAGTTTAATAGTCTGTACAAAGAGTCAAATATGCTTTTTTCTTAAGAATCTAAGCTATCATGGAAAAATGAGTTAGGAGTAAAAAGCTCACATTACGATAACTTAAACAACTCGTACACGATCGTGGTTTTGGCCATCAAGTAAGATAACAGTCATTAAAACAACCCGCATTGAGCCATTGGTGCGTTATGACCCAATCTTTCTCTGTGCTTTTCTTCATGTTAGAAGGCTTGAGCACAGAAATAGGATAATATTATAGAAAGATTGTTACCAAGACAGGCCCTCTCGTCCGGAGTCTTGGTGAACCCGACGTCGCAGTCGCAGGAGTAGCCGCCCGGCGTGTTGGTGCAGTGGCCGTTCTCGCACAGCGTCGGGTCGTTGGTGCACTCGTCGATGTCCACGCACGAGTACCTGGCCAATTGAGCAACACTTTCAGTATATAAAGAGGGAGAGAGATAATGACACCAGTGGTCTCTGACCCAGAGGTCTTAAGGTTAGGACCCCGGCTTGGGTTGACAGTGTCGTAGGGAATAAAAAAAGCGCCATGACACCTCTTGGACCTACGCACAGCGAAATTTAGCAATAGCTAAGTGTGCATGTTTTGTATCTGGGTGTGTCACACCATAGAGTCAAATATATGCGAAAAAGTACAAGCTCAGCAGCGGAATGTTTATTGACTTATGATGATGCCGATTCCCTGAAGCTAAGAAAGAGCTTAGTAGATCCAGCACGCAGCCCTCACCCTGTTAGCTGGTGTCACAAAAGCAGTTGAAGAAGCTTACGGTGTTGCGGCAGCTACTAAGGCCTAGGATCAGCAGCGGGATACTTTTAGGCTGATGATGATGATGATATCCTTGTGGCTATGCGGATGTGAGTGGATTTGGTAAGTGCTGATGGATGTGACACGTACCCGTCGCCCTTGTAGCCGGTGTCGCAGAGGCAGGTGGAGGAGCCGTCGGTGTTGCGGCAGGAGGCGCGCGGGTGGCAGCCGCCGTTGTTGGTGACGCACTCGTCCACGTCCTCGCACTCCGAGCCGTCGCCGCGCCAGCCATCCCGGCAGCGGCATTGGAACGAACCCTGATCATGTACAAAACATTTATTAAATTAAACCAACAATCAAACAACTTTAACGACGCTAGGAAGGTCGCAAATTGTTTGACAGGGAAGTACTTTGCCTTTATCTCACTTTATGGTAAGTGGTGATATAGCCAACGGTAGCGCTCTTGAACCAGAATCAATCATTGAGGAAGAGGAGCAACTGGATACCACTTACTTACTTACTCGTATCTCTAACTGTCTGTAATCTTACGGTATTGTGGCGACAGATACATATAGATAATTTGTTAACCGATAATAAACCTACTGGAAATCGAACCATGCACCTGAATATTGGTCAAATCACACACGCAGGGGTGGTTTAATATGGATACTGAACATAATACTCAAGTAGAGTGTCATCATATAAGGACATAAACTGACAGTGGCAGCGGGAAAAGCGCTGCGACTACGTTTTCTCCGCATCGAATAGGGCCTCGATTCCTATAGCAAAAACGTAACGATATTGTAGTTGAAACTATTTTCATACTAACATCAGATTTAAAGTCGTTTGAACGAAGTTCCAACTAACCGTATAAGGTCGATCTGAATACGGTTGCTTGGAACTCCATTCGAACGACTTTAAAATCAGCTCAACTGATAGCTGTGAATACGGAAATGGTTTCAACGACTAACAGCCGAAATTAATAACCTATCTCTGGTAAGAGATAGGCCTATCTTAGTTTAGTTACCAAGCAACCGCTGTTATTTTCCAATAATTAACAGAAATAACTAAGCAACAAATCTTTAGCAGATCTATCTTTTGCTGAGGATAGGTTATTAATTTCGGTTGTAAATCGCTACGATACCGTTTCTGTTTTTGTTACGGGAATCGGGTCACTGCTCCAAAACAAAACTATATGCATTGGCACGTCAGCGTGCCGTTGTCGCTGTAATAAAATTGAAGGTGTTCGTATTTGTGTGTACTGACGGGCAAGTTGATGCAGTCGGCGGCGGGTGGCAGTCGCAGGTGCCGAGCTCGCACTCGTCGTCGTCGGTGCAGGCGGGCCCCCTGCTCGGGCTTCACGCTGTACCCGTCGGGGCAGCGGCACACGAAGCTGCCGATCGTGTTCTGGCACTCGCCGGCGCCGCACAGGTCCGGGATCTGGGGGTGCAACCAACCATGCTATCAGGCGTACAATATAAGAGAGTGAGTATATTTTTAATCTATACTAATATTATAAAGCTGAAGAGTTTGTTTGTTTGTTTGTTTGTTTGTTTG
>OY720039.1:17678091-17776692 GCA_963082485.1 Eudonia mercurella | reverse complement strand
AAATATTTTTATGTTTGATATTGTTGTTGTACCTAAATAAAAGAAAATAGGAACTACACAAACAATAAATAAAACACTTAGCAGAGAGACTCTATATTCTTGTGATTAGGGTCAGCACAGACAAAGGACCTTGGTACGTTAAAGTAGGTCACTACTATGTGCCTATTGCGCTTTTTATTTGCCTTTCCATTACGTAAAACTTTAATTTGTATGGCATTTATGCAACACCATGTGACAAACAAAGAGAGTTAAAATATTGATATATACATTTTCGTTTTCGCTAACGCGATTTATATAAATTTATTATAATCAATAAATTTTATTTTTATAGCATAAATAAAATTAAATTTATTGCAAGAATAAAAGCAATCAAAGAATTAAAAACCAGTGACAAAATTCAGCGCTTACGTCAGCCTTCCCGGTAGCATAGCGGTCAGTACGCCCGGATTGCGGAAGACCCAGGTTCGATTCCTGGCTGGGTCTGGTAGGCGTTTAATTTTTTCACTGTATTTTATAAGTATTAAATACTCAGCTTCAGTGCAGTAATTAGCACTTACAATTAAATAGTAAAATTCTGCAGTATCCTAATTTTGTGTCTCAACTCTCATCTGCACTGGCTTTAAAAATAAAAAGCTTGCAACGTACATCCGCGCACTCGTCGACGTCCCTGCACGTGGGCCGCTCGCCGTCCGCCGGCAGCAGGCCGTCGCCGCAGGTGCAGGTGTACCCGCCCGGCGTGTTGCGGCACTCGCCGCCGCCGCACGGCCGCGCGCCACCCGCGCACTCGTCTACGTCGCGGCACGTGCGCCCGTCCGCGCGGAGCTGCCACCCCTCACTGACGGAGACAACTTGTTAGGACTCTTCAAATTATGCGTTTCGTGTCACACCGCTGCTGCCGTGCGTTTGCACTGCGCTCCATAGTAAAATGGTCGCGTGGCTGTCGTTTATGGCGTTTAAGATGACACTTCGATTTGTAAACATTCAAAAAGGCTGATCCTTACTGGTACTGTCATAAGGTCGAAAATACGTAGCGCCTGCGACAATTGAGACCGCAAGTTAACAGAATATTATAAAATTATTGGTTTTAGATATCAAAATATGCAGCTACTAAATTTAAGTGGTTTCCAAGCACATATAATAAATTAAGTAATTTTGTTGTAATTTCAACAATAGTGATTTTTAGTGGTGTTTTCGAAAATAATTATGATCGGGTGAAAATTATACAATCGTGTATTTGAGCTAGCAAATTGAAGATAAAGACATGATTTTACCTATATCAATATTTCAGATCCGTTAGGACAATTGAGACCGCAAGTTAACAGAATATTATAAAATTATTGGTTTTAGATATCAAAATATGCAGCTACTAAAATTAAGTGGTTTCCAAGCACATATAATAAATTAAGTAATTTTGTTGTAATTTCAACAATAGTGATTTTTAGTGGTGTTTTCGAAAATAATTATGATCGGGTGAAAATTATACAATCGTGTATTTGAGCTAGCAAATTGAAGATAAAGACATGATTTTACCTATATCAATATTTCAGATCCGTTAGTCTTAAACTATTCGACAAAAGTTAGTGCATTTTTCCATTGTGTCGCCTTATTATGAAAGCACACAGCAGCGCAGCGATCCGACACAAAACGTCTAATATATTTGAAAGAGCTTAGTAGTGTGTTGTTTTGAGGGGAAGGGTTGTGAAGTTCAACAGCTCAAGTTTAACATCATACATACATAGAGTTGCCACTCATCACTGACAACTTGTTAGCGTGCGTGGCATTGAGGCACATAAGTAAATATTTACTCATGTGATTGAGGTAAACGGGTGAGAAGTTCACAGTTCCAGCTTAACATTACCTATACATAGAGCTGACACTCCGAGTGACGAGTTAAAACAATCAGAATCATTACATAGTAAGCATACTGGCTATATAATATTACAACACTAATGTTTTAATCTGTTCCTTATCTTTTGGCTATCTTTGTTTTTCGTAACTGTGTTGTTACAAAAGTAAAAGAAAATACTGTAAAAAGTATAAAATTCAGTTCACAATTCAACAAAGCTACACTTTTATAGAACCGACTAGCGATTAATGCAATAGACTCATGACACGAGTTGCAATGGCAGTAGTTCGCGGTAAGATCCAATCAACTCCTCACCTGCAGGAGCAGTGGTAGGAGCCGGGGGTGTTGACGCACTGGTGCTGGCAGCGCGTGGGGTCTTCTTCGCACTCGTCGATGTCCTCGCAGTGGGACTTCACCGACAGCTGCGCGTAGCCCTCGTCGCACACGCACTGGTACGTCCCCATCTGGTTCTCGCAAGCGCCATTGCTGCATATTCCTGTAAAATATGACAAAGATTAGACAACACTCAAATATAATAGATGCTTATAGAGTACAGCTAGCCTTAAAACCCTAAAGTTGTATGATTTGGGAATAATAGCTGCCAGCATGGATTTTCATATCTTAGCCGTTCGCATTATGAAGCTAGAAGTAAATCGAACAGATGGAATATCGACGGCAATGCAGTAATTCTACCCGTTGTCTGGTGCTCTGATGGTGCAAAAGGACTTATTTGTGTATAACATCATCCGGCTCGAAGGACCATAAAATTGTACGTACGTATTGTACGTACTTGAAATGATAATAGATTTGATTGATAACAGTTTATTGATACTAAAAATAAAATGACAATTTACGATAATGAGTAAACGCGGTGAATGCTGATCGTACACTGAAAATATTGCTTACGCAGAAACTTAAAGTAGGTAATTATAAAATAAATGCATATTTAATGTGAAATGCTGACACGGCGCAATGTACGGTCATTCACCGTACACTTGCCGTGTTCTTATTGGAAAGCTACGGAATTCATTAAATGAGTTTTGTAGTTGCTGAATCAGAACCGGAGCTTCGTTTACCTGAGGTGATGGAGCACTCGTCGATGTCCTTGCAAGAGAGCCGGTCGGGCGCCAGCTCCATGCCGGGTGCGCACTCGCAGCGGAACGAGCCGGGGCTGTTGACGCAGCGTCCGCCGCGACACAAACCGCGGTCTTCCACGCACTCGTTGATATCTACAAATTGTTAAGACTGTTATAACATTTGTTTCATAACAGAAATCTTAGGAAAGAAACGCGCGTAATTCGGTATCTTCAAACGAGGTGTGAAGAGGCCCACCTTGGCCCACAAGGCAACGCTGATACTGCGTTGTTTTCACGCTGCACCAGTTGTCTTCGTGTCTGGACTCCATTTCCACTTAACATCAGGTGGAATGGAGTAATTTACCGTGCTAGCTATAAAGAAAATCCTTTCACTCAGGGATTAGTCCTCTTACCTATAAATAAGTGAGGAAAATTCAGAACAAAAAATATTTATGACGACGGTCTTAAGTCCAGCGCAAAGTATGTCTCTACCTCGCTTGCTAAATATATCAATTAGTATTAGGAGCGGACTTTAAATCATTTAAAACTCACTTTGCATATGGACCATTTTGAATAATAAAAAATATTTTTTTATTTAATGCCAAAGCTGGTGAACTCACCGACGCACACGCGGGAGACGTCGTCGGCGCGGTGGCCGGGCCGGCAGTGGCACGAGAAGCTGCCCTCGTTGTTGCGGCACTCCCCCGCGCCGCACACGTCCGACACGATCTCGCACTCGTCCACGTCCACGCAAGTATGGTTCTTAGAGTCCTGGCCACAATATTTAACATCATCAGTCATTTTTGACATATCTGTGACTACATAGTCGGATTCATTAAAACTCCAGACAGGAGGGCTTGTTTTTATAACATAATTAATTCATATTCCTTCATCATCATTGGTCTAACGTCCCACTACTGGGCACACATAATGTAGCTATCATAATAAAGATAATACTTTAAATAAAATTAATAAGACTTGTCCGCGTAAATATCGGTATCATATTCAGATCTTTATGATCTGAGGTAACACATTATCTTTTGTAATTACATCGTACTAAAGATTTTACTTGTATTTACTAATTACCATGCTATTTACTAAGATGACGTAAAATACAACACCATTTGTAAAAATAGAAGAAACACAAAACAACTTACCGGTTCGTATCCAGGGAAGCAATCGCAGACGAACGTGCCTGCCATATTTCTGCAGCGGCCGTGCCCACAGAGTCCCGGGAACGCGGAGCACTCGTTCACATCCATCTCCTTAGCCACCACACTATTGTCGGGCTTGGAGCCCGGCGGCCAGCCGGTGCCGGGCCAGTTGTCGCCGTCCGGGCCGCCGCCGCCGCCGCCGCCGGCCGGGTCGATGGGGCGGATGTGGTCCCAAATGTCGGACATGTTGCCGGTGCCGGCGCCGTCGAACGGCCGGTCCCAGGTACCGGTTGGGCCATCGACCGCGCCCAACATGCATAGGTTGCGGAAAGAATCTGTGCCTGTAAGGGAAAACATATTTTTAAGAATATAAGGCATGACATGTATTCAACTCTAGCAAAATCTCTAGAATATCTATATTATTCGCAGAAAAAATGTCCTAAAATTTGTCCAAAAACTTACTGATAGCTCCATCGTTACATACTAGATTTTGCCATAAACAGAAATCATGTGCGCCTTCTCCGGCCGGCCGATAAAGTTGGTGCAGTAGTAGGTCACAGTCCTGCTCCCAAGCGAGACATTAGCGGCTATCTGCTCTGCCCCCACCTCTGCTTAGAGTGCTACCGACGGCACCTATTTTGAAGATATCGTCTAGAATTTCGATTCTGCCTAGAACTCTACAGGATGACGACCACTTCAATACCTATTTCTGCCGCCAAATAAGACTTTTTTACATTGTTGTAGTCTTTGTAGTAGTTTGATACACCGAAGTTACAGCGCGTAGCAGCTTTAGATTCAGCATCATCTGCGTTATTTCCTTGTCACAAGCGCTAATAGGCTGTCGTAACTTATCCGCATGCCGTAAGCTCGTTTGAGCACGATCACGATCAAAAGAGTTGCATCTTGTATCCTCACCCTTCTTAGGGCAGGGCTCGCAGCGCGCGTCGCCCCAGGCGCGGCCCAGCGCGGAGCAGCAGCATACGGCACGTAGCACCGGCCGCAGCGCGCCCGTGCAGCGCCCGCCCACGTACTCTGTGTAGCAAGTCTCGTGGCGGGTGTCCACGCAGCGGTTACCTGCGTGACATAACACATACGGTAATACATAATCTAACCGCCTCTGTGGTCTAGTGGTTAAGACCACTGGTTTAGACCCAGAGGTTGGGAACCTACTCGGTTTGGTTGGTGGTAGGGCTTGTTTGTCCGCCTGGTTAGCTACCACTATCTTATCTAAATATGTCGCCAAAATATCAATGTTTTTAGTATTGTTGTGTTCCGGCAGCTAGAGATAAGATAGTCTCCTCACTAGTGGATGTTCCCGGGTGAAATGCGCTTCCATCATTAGCCTTATCATCACTTATCATCAGGTGAGATCAAGGCACTGTGCTTACCCGTAAAATATATTTAAATAAAAATAAAGAATCCAGAGTCAGGATAACCAGATTTACGGTTGGCAAAAACCTTAAGAATCCCTAACCCATTGTTACTGATATACTAAAAATATCGCAGCACAACCAGCAACGACAGTAGATAAGCAATTTAGTACCGTGTCAACGAAACGACCGACAGAATTAACCGTAATTAGTGAACCATCCTCCAAGGTATGTTATACAGGCTGGCATTACATATCAGGCATATCTTACAGAATTTCTAAAGCGTTCGAGTGTGGTAAAAAGAGAGGCTTACTCGTGGGTGTCTTCAAAGATCACGTAGAAACTCTGCTTAATATTGTCGTAAAGGAGGGGAAAAGCGCCCAGGCACAATAAACAATTCAATCTTCTTATTCTAGAACCTTCTATATCTTCAAATCACAAATTTTAGTCAGCCATGTGCAGTATGTTTTGTGTGCAGAAAAAGCGTAGACTCGCCGTACTCACCAGTGGGATCAAGCGTCAGTCCCGAAGGGCACTCGCAGCGGTACGAGCCGTCGGTGTTGACGCACGACCCGCCCACGCACAGGTCGGTGCCCAGCGCGCACTCGTCTATGTCGCGGCAGTTCACACCGTCCAACTGCAAAGATACGTAAACAACTTGTTACTAATTAACTACATACTATCCTACTCATGGGCAAAGTTCTTCGACATTAAAAGCTTGCTGAGCTTGCTTGAGCTTGCTTGCGTTACATTTTGCCTTATTAAAGACGCACGTCACTTTATTTTAGATCATGGCTGGTGAGAGGGTTACATCTTCTAGAGCATCTGATATGGACTAAATATTTAAAGAGCTAGCAACGCTTGTATGCTAGAGCAATGCCGTAATACAATATAGATGATGCTACCGAAAATAATGCATTTACTTTTTATTTTATTTGGAGACAGTGTAACTGGACTTTTTTGGGGTCAGAGGGTTTCTAGAGGGAATGGCATCACTCAAGCGTGTCCCCGTTCCCCACTTGATTTTCCGAGGGTTTCGAATCTGATCGGGAGTGGAAAGACCCGAAGGTGCCTCTAAAGGCTAGGACCTCTAGTGATCTCTAGTGAGGGACATTACATATTGCAACATGAAAATCACCTGCAACGCCGATATTCGACGGAACTCTTTTATGTGAGACTGCGAACGTACCTTAGCGAACCCTTTCGGGCAGGGGCAGTGTTCCAGGTCGCAGGGCTCACAGGGAGAGCCCCAGGCCAGCCCCACGGAGCAGCAGCACTCCTGGCGCAGCAGCGTGCGCGGCGCCGCCGCCTCGCACTGCCCGTCCACCACGCGCCGCCAGCACGAGCCGCGCCGGTTGTCTGGTTGCATTCATAAGAGGCTTAAGGTAGTGCACATATGAACTTAATTCTTACAACAGCTATATGCTGAGCTTGAAGATAAAGTTTATTAAACTACAATGGCTGGTAGATGAGATGTCAAAGAATTAGTCCCGCCAACTTTCTTTTAGCATCATGGCTTAGGTTTTCTGACAGATCTCTTCTAGAGGTTATCTTACTATAACGTATTTGAACTGTTTAAGGTATGTTTATGTATCTGCAACTGCACATAAACCTATCCAATACTGTCAAATGACTTTAACGAATTTTAAACTATATGTCTAAGACATAAAGTTCAATGTCTATTGAGGAAATAAAGTTCCTACTTACCGTTATAATGATTTCCTCAACCCAGATCCAGAAATTCCAAACTTGGTCTATAGTTGAACCTGGTTTAAAACTGCTACTATTTCTATAGATCTACCATTTTAAACAAAGATGAGAGAGCATCAGTTTTAAACCTGGTACAATCTCACAAAGACCAAAGAAAAGGAAGGAACCAAGATTAAAAAAGATAAAAGCAAGTAGACTTCTCCTCTACAGGCTCAGAACTCGACAAGGTTTCGGCGTATAGGATCGAAACTTTTGACCACTCACCGATGCAGTGCTGGGCGGTGGCGTCGAGCACGAACCCGTGCTCGCACTCGCACTCGTAGCTGCCGTGCGTGTTGATGCAGCGCCCGTTGTCGCAAGGATTCGATTGTTCTGCAACAGGCTCGTCGTCACACAACAGCTGATACATATTACGCGGCAGGAGTTGCAATACAGTGAGGAATGCTGACACATGCTTTTAAATAACTTCAAGTGTTTCAAAATTTAATTGTTTTACTTGGGCTTTTTACTTTCTTTTAAAAAAATATTTCAAAATTATTTAATTTGTATTATTGTACATTAAATACCTTAAATTAGTCGAGTTAATAGTAATTAATTTAAATAATATTGAAAAATAAGCAGTGCAATGAAACGATTCGCGTGATATTTTATATGTAAAGTATACGCAGATGTAAATATACGTATTATTTATATTAAGTCGAAATAAATAGAGGCATCTGATGTTGGCCCAACTGGGAAAGTGTTACATGACGCTCGGCTCGGCTCATGTCGATGGTAGCCATGAGGTCAATCGGCTGGGTGACTTCTCACTGTATTGAGGTCTTCTTTTTACATCTTAGATAGAATCTCAATTGATTTGGCAGTAATTGCCTAAATAAAAATATTTGAATAAACATTATCAGGTTGGCCATGTACAGCCTGCTCCAAAATATAGGATTTCTGGTATATACAATTAATTTTATGTTTATCATTTTATGTCAATAATTAACAATGGCTAAAGCAGTTTAACTATTTTTTAACGTTAAAAAATATATCTTAAATTTACTACTGAACATTGAAGTTCCATACAAGACATAGAGACCTCAGTAAATTGAGAAAGACACCCCCATGTTACAAGCCACATGAGTATGGGTCTATGGATGCTCTGCTGAGAAAGGTTCATAACCTGTGTCGACTGGGAACGCGGGGGGGATGTCCCCCCGCTCATAATCCGAGACGATGAAAATAACCTCACCCTCGCATTCGTCTATGTCTCGGCACAGCTGTTCGTCGGGCTCGTACCGAGTGCCTGGCGGGCATACGCACGTGAAGCTTCCTATCGTGTTACGACACTGCCCTCCCGTGCAATACTGGAAACAAGAATTAACTTAGAAGCAACCACAAAACATCAGTAAATTCTTAACTAATCAAACTTCAATCATGTAATGTTGCAAAGTATATTTCTCATTTTCGCTTTTAAGTAAGTATTTGTTGGGCTCCTTTGTCTGTAACTGTGATTTAGTCACAGCTACCAAGACTAAAAACTGGCTTAAAAGGAGAAAGAATACGATACAGACTAATAATGACCAGGATGCATCTTTGCCATTCGATTACGTTAACGAAAACATGAACTTGTATGGTATTGAAACAGCGCATCCTAGTAACAAACGAGGTGATTTGTGCGCACGCACTCGCACTTGGCACCCAGCTTTTTACTATGATATTGAATTACGATCCAATTATGTAAAAGAAATGTAAGTAAAAAGGTCCAGTAGGTTCTAAAGGTTGATTCTTACCGATTGGTGCATATCGCACTCATCAATGTCCTTGCAGATGCCATCACCGTCGGAATGGAATCCGGGGTCGCAGAGGCACCTGAAGCCGGGCTCGAGGTTCTCGCAAGTGCCGTGCTGGCAGATGCCCGGGATGACGTTGCACTCGTTGATGTCTGCGCCGCCGTTGTCCTTGCTCTGGCCTTCCGGGCAAAGGACTTCGTACTCTTTTGTGCCTCTCTCGGGACACTGTTTGCAGGACACACCCCAGCCTAAGCGGAGACCTATATAAAACCGTAATAAATAAATGTCAGAAATGTGGGTAGATCTGTATGCTACATATCATTGCATAGAAACGTGTTACATTGTCACTATCAAATCAATTCAGGTACTAAGATATTGCAATTTGATTTTTCATTGTAAAATCTTTTAGAAACCGATCATATATGACATAAAAATTACCTTTGCTGGAACTGCAGCAGCACTGAGACCTGGTGACAGGAGTGTTACCAGGTCCAGAGCACTGTCCTTCTTCGTATTTCTCGTAACATAAATCTTGAACTTCGTCTGCGAACAAAAAAAACATTTAATCTCTGTGTTTTGCAGAACAAAGATAACCCTTGCATAAGTTTCTTTTCGGTACAGTGATTTTACTGAGGTTTCTTTGTTTGCATAGCAAAATCGCTCTATAAAGTAGTATATTGCTTACGCCTACGTCATCAAGAAGTAGCCAGTTTTTCAGTTACGAATTTGTTAAATCATTACCATCATAACGATAACAAGTCTCTATAAATATAAATAATAATAATTTATTTCAGGTAAGAAACAATGTCTACATCGTTTCTTACCTGTGATAAGTACAATAGGCCAATATAATAGATACCTTGCAGACTAATAAAAATATTTATGTCACAATATTGTAGTAGTGGTCTGTAGTTACCAAGGCACGTCCTGCCATCAGCGCTGAGCGAGAAGCCGGGCAGGCACTCGCAGCGGAAGGAGCCTGGCGTGTTGTTGCAGCGGCCGTTGCGGCACACGCGCTGCTCGGCGCACTCGTCCACGTCCACGCACGCGCCGCGGTCCACCGTCGGCCGGTAGCCCGCCTCGCACACGCACTGGAACGAGCCTTCCGCGTTCACGCATCGCCCGCCCTGCAACGTTATGTAAAGAAAGTTTAAAAAAATATTATGTTTAAAAGTGATTTAGGCTTTTTACAACGGTGGGTCATAGAATGTTGCGCTATCACTACATAGTATAAAACAAAGTCGCTTTCTCTGTCCCTATGTCCCTTTGTGTGCTTAGATCTTTAAAACTACGCAACGGATTTTGATGCGGTTTTTTTTAATAGATAGAGTGATTCAAGAGGAAGGTTTATATGTATATTACATGCATATAGTAGAGCAACACTGATAATATCAGCATTGCAACCGTGCGAAGCCGGGGGCGGGTCGCTAGTTAAACGTATAAACTTGTGTTGTTGTATTGGTGAATTAGAGAGAGAAGGTTCTGTTATTCGAGATCACATGGCTTCGGTTCTAAGTTATTCGTAGTGGCGTGCTGTTACGTGATTCGTATTAATAAACCTAAGAGGGCGTGGCATTTGATGTTACACTTTTCGAAGTAAATTTTTTGAATTGTGTATATGTATTATTTCGACCGTTACTGCATTTGCTTTTAGATACAACGAAGTTGGCGCCAAGCGTGGGCACGCTGCAAATTGGACTGCATGCTCAAAACAATCGCCCTGTTGAATGGAATCCCCCGTCTGTTCAGACTAACTGTAGTTCCCAAGTAATCGAGACTTAAACGATAGCCTTGTTAACCACATAGAAAAAAAACACGAGGCTGATTTGAATTTGCACCTTAACCTGGCCTTTCTACCGCTGTTTTTGTATTTAGCCCCCAATCACTCGACGACGTTACCTGGCAGACGCTCTTATCCGCGCACTCGTCGATATCGATGCAGTAGCTGCCGGGCACGAATTCGAAGCCCGCGTCGCACTGGCAGTCGTACGCGCCGGGCAGGTTGCGGCAGCGGCCGCGCCGGCACACGCTGGCCGAGTCGCGGCACTCGTCGACGTCGCGGCACGCGTGCCCCGTCTCCGTCGACTCGTAGCCGGGGTTGCACACGCACTCGTACCTAACATATTAGTACGGTATGATTATTTCAAAGTCCAATCATTTTTTCATTATAAGCCTTCACAGGCACTAATAAACGTCAAAACTAAAGAAATTCAAATAACAATAAATAATTTTATAAAAATTTAAATACATCTATCGTCAGTTCAGATTTTGGGAGAGTCTATTTTAATTTTCACTTAGAAAAATCTCTTCCAAAACTTAATTTATCTCCTATAATATGTATAAAAAAGTGGTCTAGAATACCATCAATTAATGAACGATATGAGTTTCATCAAGGCCGCGGTAAACCCCTCACGAGCTCTATTATGAAACAGATATTGAATAGTTCCTACCCTGCGCCGGAGTTGCGGCACATGCCGTTGGTGCACATGGCGCCGTTGGTGAGCTCGCACTCGTTCTGGTCGCTGCAGCGCCGGTTGTTGTCCACCGGGTCAAAGCCGGGTGGGCATCTGCGGATAACACATTAGCTTTATGTTTATTCATAACAAACCGCCGGACGATAAGTTGTAAGACGCACTGCTGGCCTCTGGGTTTCTCACAAGAACATGGAAACATCGGGACGTGACCGACCACGCTAGCCCAACGTGGTATTACAACACGGTGCTCGTCTAGTTTACGCATTGCCAACTTAGAGGCCCAGTTATTTTCATCATCATCATCATTATCATCATCATATCATTATTTTAATTTGTTTGAATCATGTATTACTAAAGTATGTCGGCTAACCTGTTCGCAGGTAACCCGGCCCCGTGGGGTTTAGTATCTAGTTTAGACATAGTTGTTTGTATACACAAAGGGCACAAATTAGCTTACGGTGGCTAATTCGATTCGCCTTACCCTAAACAAACTGAAGACATATTGTTTTCTAAAGTTTACTTTTTTAATTACAATTTACTCTTTAGTATTTAAACTTACGCGAACACTACACATTGAAATAAAACAACATTCTTTGTCTGGACTGAAGTTCGTCACCACTCTGGAGGCAGGTCGTAATAAGTTAGTTAGCTCTGAAGTTACCTGCACTCGAAGGACCCCGGCGTGTTGACGCAGGTGCCGCCCTTGCAGTAGCCCAGCGCGCACTCGTCGATGTCGATGCAGATCGGGTTGCCGTCCTGCTCGTTCTTCTCCGCACCTTCCCAGCAGTTGCAGTTATATCTGATAATATTCAATTGTAACTTTATAATTCGCCCATAAACGCAAACTAGCTAACGGCTTCTAAACGTCAGATCCTGGATATTTAGAAGCATTTAAATGCTAACTAAAGTTTATATGGAATCAAAGCAGTAACTTACTACCTAGTGTACAACATGTGTCACCAACTTTTAACTGCTTAAATGCCATACAAATTTTAGTTTGGGTTAACTTGGTTGAATTGTAACCACGGCAAGGCGCATGAACCGCACATTATCGTATAAATTCATGGAAAAAAATTAAATAAAAAACACTTAACATCTTAACTTGTACAGTCCTCATATCCCTATCAGTTTTTTCATTTTAAGAACTGATGATGATGATGATGATGATGATGATGATGATGATGATGCAGATGAAGGACCTGTACCATCTGGTCCATCTGCCGTTATACATATATTTGATCTTCTCTAGTTTAGCCCTGTCGATCTTCATATAAATATGTCAATATCTCACCCCGGGTCCTTGTCCACGCAGTCCCCGAGGCCGCAGATGCCGTTGCGCAGCATGCACTCGTTGATCTTGGCGATGGAGGGCGGCTCGTACTCATCCAGCCCGCCGTCCTCGCCGCCGCCCGTGTTGTTGCGCCGCCACTTAGGCGGGATCAGCCCGCCGCCGCACAGGTGAGTCCACTCCACTGCGATAAGAAGAAAAAGGTTATATGACTTGCCTATAATTAGGATTGTGATGGCAATTTATCAAATAAACATTAGAAGATACAAATAAGGATACAGAGAAGAGACAGCAGAATATTTTTGGCACTATGCTGCGCTATAATTCCAAAGGTTCCAACTTCGATACCAAAAGGGGTAAACATAATTATTATTCTCAGTTTGCTTTTTCGTCCCTGATGGTAATCAGGTGTGATGAAAGCCATGCGCTTTTCCATCGTTATGTGAATTATAATCCGTGCATTCCACAAATAAAGGCTTATATTCTGTAGGAAACAGGAAGTTCCTAGAAAGATCCTGTTCAAACCGTTAGTCTTATTGTCAAGACATCAAAGGAAAAGAGAAACAACCACTTTCCGTCTGCAGTCCTTAAGAGTCAGCAGTGTACTCACTGGAGCCCCTGGGCGGGCAGGGCGTGCAGAGGTCGCCCCAGGCGCGGCCCATGTTGAACCCGCAGCAGCAGTCGCGGTTGGACAACGGCACGGGCAGCCGGTCCGCGCACTCGCCCGTCTCGCTGATGTACGTGAAACAACTGCCCACTCGTCCGTCTGAAACATGACAATATGCTTCTATGAAGTATGACAGGATAGATATCTATTATTGAATATCTAGCAAGGTTCTGACTGATGTACACGCCTGCCCAGCAGAAAAAATTGCTTCGAAAGTCCTTCAACTTTATGTACCTACTAGCTTTTATTCGCGGTGTTGCTCACGTGGGCTTCACGACTTGTGTTTATTCGCAATAAAAGCCAAACTTATTAAAGGTAAATATCATAAGGGAATAAGTAATAAGAGTTAGACAACTAAACATGTCACGACACGACATTTCAACATTAAGTGCCTTACAAATAAACAGAGAATAAGGTCCGAATAGTTATTCCGTGTTTTGTTCCTGTCATGTATTCATCATTTCAAATTAGAGTAAAAGAGACAAAACATGGAATAACTATTCGGACCTTATTCTTTGTTTATTTGTAAGTCCCTAAGATTTTAATTTTTTATCATTAAAAAGCTGGAATTAGTAAAAAGTGTCTAACACAAAACAACGTAATAAAGATCACTCTGTATAAAGTAATTTTGGTCCGTCTTTCATACAAACTTTCACCCTCTATTTGACACCCTTGGGGTATGATTTCCGTAAAATCCTTTCTTAGTGGCTGGTTACGTCACTCAATTAACCTATCGTCCAAATTTCATCTAATTAACTCCAGCGGTTTCGGCTCGGCGGTGATGAATCAATCAGGACAAGTCATCATATATATAGATATTGGCATATGGTTGAACATGTATTGAAGAAGTTTGACCGTTTTCGATAAACTGATATGCACGCGTCTGTACGTGAACGGGAATTAACTGCTTATTAGCATATGTACAGAGGTGATGATGGCGTGACAAGCTGAATGCATAAACACCGATTGGACCACTGCAGCTGCAGTCAGAAACAAGTGGAATGGCGGAAGGACGGTATTTGCTCTACAGTGATATACGAGTAAATGGGCTGATATAAGTTAATTAGTTACTTACCAATACAAAACTTTTTGTCCGGACTGGGGATGAAGTGGGGATTACAGTGACAGTAATAATCGCCTTCTGTGTTCACACACTTCCCATTCTGAAATGAAAAGGTAACATTTTAATTTCTTCTATTTCAAAACTTGCTTTTGAAGTTCCTAAATGAAAGCACAAACACGATAAATCATATTTATTAATTCAATGGGAAGACTAGTACTGGTCTTGAATAGAACAGAACCACAACACAACACATCACAAAATCTGTCTGAAATAAAATACTTTATATGAGACTGTGGTCTCCCTGTGACGTCAGGATGAAATGCGTGAATATTTTTTTATATTGTTCACGTTAACATTGGATATCAGTACACCATGTTTCCTTAGATGATTCTCTATTCCAAGTCATAAGTCGTGCTCAAAGTAACAATACTGACCGGACAGATGTCTGGATCCTCGCACTCGTCGATGTCCTCGCAGTTGTTGGAGACGCGGTGGCGGCGCTGACCGGGCGGGCACTCGCACGCGAACGAGCCCACCGAGTTGACGCACTTGCCGCCTGAGCAGAGGCCGGGCACGGCCGCGCACTCGTCTATATCCTGAGGAGAGAAAAAAATCCGAGTCGTGATTATTGTCCTGCTCTTTTCTGAACTATTCAATCCTATTATCAGTAGCCTAAAAACGTTCTCGACTCAGACCCTTTCAAATTAAAGTTGATATAGTTTTTGAATTCCTCAACTCTTGGGCACTTATGGTTAGTGATGATAAGGCTGATGATAGAAGCGCATTTCACTCAGAATCTTAAACGATTGAGAAACCGGCCAGGTTATTTCTAAGTGTTGAACACAACAATGCTACTAACATTGTTATGGCTAATGCTGAAAAGCTGGTGGTAATAGCCAGCCACGAAGACTTGATAAGCTCTATTGCCATCTACTTGTCTGGGAGTTAGAAATATAGGTAAACTCCCTGCACATCGGGAGTATAGGCCATAAACCATCAAAGAGCGTTGATGGATCACGTTACCTGGCACTCCTTGGTGGCGAGGTTCCTTAGATGGCCGGGCTGGCAGTCCAGCTCGCCGCAGCGCTCACAGGGGTGGCCCCACGCCACGCCGACGGTGGCGCAGCACAGCTGCTTGGTGCACACCACGCCTTCCAGCGCGCCGGTGCACAGCGCGCCGCGCGTGTCCGTGTAGCACGGACCTGGAAACAAGCGAACGTTTTGAAATTACAATAACTAAACTATTTTCTATTCTATTTTATAGCCGTATTTACTGTTTTTGTATCTATGTTATTTCTTGGTAATACTACGAGTAATACGTACGAATATCCATATCATATCACAACTGATTAGTATAAGATAGGTAGGTATTCTATACTTCGATCAACAATCTATACAAACATTCTGGCGCAGATGATTTTTCCAGTTCACGAAAAACACCGACATCTTACTATATAGATAGAATAACACTAGCGTAGTATTTTACTTTCTAATTGGCGATATTTATAGATAAGTCTTTAATTAATTTAGAGGACAGTGTTTTAAACGGCTTAATATTAATTTACACCTTCTGAAGGTCAGGTCAGAACTTTTTGCTGAAACCTGATACAGGATTTTTTTTCCAATTGATAAGTTGATTAACCAGTAGTGATGGGTGCTATTATTGTCACCTATGTGACAACGGACACCGCTTCAGACATTGTCAAACTAGTCTGGTCATGCATCAGGAGTCTTCACATAAATTAACGACAACTGTCTATTTTTAACAATGTCTGCGTGAAAGAGTGTAAAAATGTATGTTAGCTTATATAGTTTCTTTAACTATGCTTATGTAGTTTTTTTATAATAATAGGAAAAGTTAAAAAAAAATGCGGTTAAAAACTTAAGTTGATTTATCGGCTTCCCTCTATAAATCTACTAGTATTTCTAATAATCATACCTTCCTGTCAATTTCGCAGCGCCTAATCCCTGTCCTCCCAATGATCAGTTAGTGTTGTTATATCGGCTTTTCTCTACCATTCTCTACTAGTTTATTATTTCTAAATTACTAGAATATAAATGAGCATACTAGTTCTGCTGTCGGTCTCGCAGCGCGTCATACCTGTCCTCCCATCGACGTTTTAGGGTGTTGATTGAGCTTATTTCCTCTGCTACTCTGCACTAGTGTTAATATTTCTCAATGATCATTTTATAAATGAGCATACCAGTTCTCCTGTCGATCTCGCAGCGCGTGCCGGATAGTCCGTGGAAGCAGACGCAGCGGTCCGGCGCGATGCAGCGGCCTCCGTGCAAGCAAGGCTCGCGACAGATCGCTGTGGAACGGCATACGGTGAAATGAAGTAGCATTGATATTACTAACTAAATACTTGATGAGAACAATACTTCTACGTCATGGTTTGGATTTAGCAAGCTACTATGTCTACTGAAGTAAATATGTAGTAATCAGTCACTTTATTGTGGTATTTCGCTGCAATGTGCTAGGTCGTACCCTAACCAATCTGAATGTCATAAGTCTATAACTTTAGAGTATGACCTAACATAAGTTGGATTGCAATGAAAACTATGGTTAAGTGCTAAATAACTTCAAAATTGTCAACACCCCATAATAAAAAACAAAAAGCTACATACATAGTCTAATTTATTTTAAACAAGCGATTTTGAAATAAATAAATATTTGGTAAGCTTTGAAGTTCCTTTCCAGTGTTTATTTTTATGTGTCATAGAAGAATGCCCAATGGTCGTGGTCGGGGACCGTTAATAGACGATGCTGGAAGTGTAAACTCACGCTCTGTGCAGAACTCGCCGCTCCAGCCGGGTGCGCAAACGCAGGTACTGTTGGTGCAGGTGCCGCCATTCATGCAGATGCGCCGGCAGCCGCCGCGGGTCCGAGCTGCATTGAATGTCATTTTTGAGTAATTTTTCGCATAGAATGTCATTTTTGAATGTCTAATGTCCAGTGGATAACGCATTAAAAAGGTAAAAGCGCGCTTCATCCAGAATTATTGACAAGCGGCCGAGACTGCCGCTTCTGGGTAGATCATTACAGTCATATACGAATGTGCTCTGTTGAATCTCAAACAATTTGACAAAATCAAAATTGTTGTTATTGTTATTGTTATTGTTTTTTTAAAACGAAAATATTGAGGAATTCCCATGATTTCGAAATATATTATTATTAACAGGAAAACTTTTGTAACAGACGCGTCATGTTGCATGAAGGGTAGATTCCACCAGGGTTCAAAACGGATTTTAAGGAGAACTCGAATGAATGAAGTCCTTACGCGAATAGGGGTAGAGCCCTCCGCCAGGGTTGCAGGCGGGCGCCTCCACGCCGCCGGGGCAGCGGCACATGTTGGGCGCAATGCAGAACTCCGGGGAGCCACAGTCGGGCCGGCACAGGGCTGCAACATGAACCATGCAGTTGTGTGATCAACGGATGAAGACGACAAAGTGAGAGTGGAAGACAATTGGAGTCGAACTCGTTGTCCGCTGATGTTCCTATAATTTCCTAACCTCTTCATGGCTAGATTGTAATGATATTTCTCACTGAACATGGTCAAACGTCTATGACGAAGATTTTTTTAAATTCTTAGATCTTAGCTTTATATTGAAACTATGCAGTGGCTACCTTTAAGTAAAATTTGGATTTAGTTATAAGTTTCTGATTGTATTCAGTGAATGTTTTAATACAAACCTTGTTGGTGGTCCTAAATAAATTAAACAATAAATAAGATCCTACTATGGTTTTGTTTTATAATAATTTCAGGTTTCTGAAAATTGTACTAAATAAGACATAACTAATATAAAAAATCTGAAAGATCTAAGCATATTAAAAGCCTGAGCCTCCATAGAGGATTGCCGTACAAGAAGACATTTTTTCTATATGAAGTATATTTATAGGCCATGGTAGCCTGAAATAAATAAATATTATTTTCAGTATTATTATAACTAAAAAGAAAATCAGCGTATTAATAATAAACTATTACAACTATTGTAAATATGAAATAATAACACTTACGGACAACGCAGAGAAGAGAGTTGGGCCTGGACGTCCACCCTGGACAGCAATGCGTGCTGTTTCGACTCCGGCACACGTGGGGGCTGAAACAAGGGAGCTGGATAGTGGAAACTCATTCATTGGTCTATAATAGACCTCGTAGCTAGAACAATACTATTATATTGGAAATTTGCTTCAGAACTAGACTAGACAGACGACCGAGGCAATAGATTTCATCATCATTTTCATTTTCGGGCGCTTGCTACTTACGATATTAAACAAATTCAGACTTTAGGAGATCTTTGCCTAGCCTATGATGATAATTTACAATTACTGTTGTACCTACTTTACTAGGTATTGCAAATAAAATACAGATAATTAATTAAGATAATGACTGAAATACTATGTACGTAAATTGTTGAATTTGTTTATCCGATTTACATTATATTCTGTCACCAATCACTATTCATAGAATTATTACGAATTACAGCATATTACTAAATATAAATTACGAGTTTATGCCATGATTTCATTCTATTGTGAAAAACATCCCAACAAAAATAATTCATCGACCAAAACAAATTATTGACTCGAAGCAATAAATAACAAAGTTTCCATTTCAGCTGATTGAACAGTATTAACAAAATTGGTCTGATTGCCCCTTACATAAAATTAAAGTAAATTTTCACACATTTGCATAATTGATAGTATTGTATCACCGGCTGTCCACCCACAGGTTTATATAAGGCGTTGTGGTTCAACTGCCATGCAATAAATCATTGAAACATCATTGTCTTCTAAAACAGTTGACAAATTAATGATCGTCATGTTTCATATAAGGCTTGGCAATTGCGTTTGAGAATTTGGGACTGACCATTGCGTAACCATCAAAGTTTGGCCAGGACTTGTGGACCTTGTGGAGGTGAATTGGCGTGTGCCGTGTCTAAGTTGGTCTTGTTAAGCGATTCTCTGCGGTCTTTAAGTAGACTAATTTCTGTATCAGGTCAGAGGGCGTCGTATGTTGTTAATATCTGTATGTCCTTAGACTTTGATATGGAAGACCTTGTAACAAAATAACCAATAACATGCGCTCAATATTTCTATTACATTGGATGCACTTCTCTTGATTAATTATACTACAGACAGTTTCTATCTTTATAATCAAAATTAGCTTACCTTTTAATTCAAGTACAAAGTACTTGCAGCCTATATTTTTATGTCAAGTTTCCCGGCTTCAAACTCTTTTATTTTTTATGTAAGTTAATGTTACATCAAAATTTTCTATATCAGCGATTTGTAAGGAGATCGTTTCGACTTCTTGAATTATCCGCGTGATAATAAAAGCGTGAGAAAAGGCCTCTAAACAGCGTATCTAATGCAATCTCGACAATGCACCGACAATGACCCAGTTTGGAAGTGCTCCATCATCACATGTGCCCAAAATCCGGTTAGCCCTGCGTCCATTCCCGAAATTACAAGCGTGGAAATCACCCACGCGTGCCCTTGGCAGTACCAAGCTTATGTTACCGTATTGTTCAACGGAATCGGGATATAGGTTAAAGGGCCTCATACTTTTGACAATCACTTACAGAAGTTAGAAAAACACCTAATTTTAAATAAAATGATTATATTAATAATTATATTATGTTATTTGTCATATTAAATGCAATTTACGCGTAACTAACGTTTTATTGTCCAGTACTCATAAAGAGTAAAACAACAGTTGGTTAACAGGAAACAAAAGACATCCACATCTTTAAAGCTATTGTCAGCGGGATTCTTGAGTACCTATTCGCTTGTGGGATCCTATGTAAATGTGATGGCGATTTAATCATAAATTATAACATGATTGTATGCGTTGGCTGTGATGAGGGCCCGCGTCGGTGCGGTGCCTAGCAATTGGCCGCATTATGCAGCACACGTCTCCGCGGACGGGCGATGCTCCTGCGATTACCTTGTAGTGTGGCTGGACCGCGCATTCCTACACTGTGTGATTCACTCCACTATTTTCATTGATTAAATCTATTGGCATCTCGACCCCACACTTCTCTGACTGTAACTTTAGAAATTAGGTTCATTTAGAAATACCACTTACATCCTGCGTTACCTTTCGCCATGGTTGAACTGTCAAAACGAATATTCATGCTGTAAAAGGAGCATTTTTGGATTCTTTTTGCTGGTACCAGTGCCACGAAGAATGGCTGTAATTCTAACAGCACTGAAGTTGGGATCATTCTATAGCATACCAAGATTTAGCTGAATACAGATTGCCGAAATCAATTTGAGGGAGGCTTACGTTTAGCAGTATACGTCCTATGATTGCTAATGATGAAAAAGTTGCGAATGCATCGGCTGCACCGCGAGACCGTGCTTCACCCCACAAAGTGACTGTGCAAGCAGCTATGCTCAGTAATAGACATCCTATCGTTGCTTAAGATGACAGCGGCTGCAGCGCTAGGCCCCGCCTCACCCTACATACTGGCGGCGGCCAGCGCGCTGAGCGCCAGCTGCGCCATATAGCAGATACATTTGAGGGAAGCTTATGTTGAGCAGTATACGTCCTATGATTGCTAATGATGACAAAGTTGCGAATGCATCGACTGCACCGCTAGATGACAGCGGCTGGAGCGCTTTTCGGTAACCCCACAAAGTGACTGTGCGAGTGGCTAAGCTAAACAATAGACGTCCTTTAGCTGCTTAAGACGACAGCGTGTTTTCGCTCACCCGACAAAGTGGCTCGGCGAGCGGTCGTCCAGCGTCCTGATGCCGCGCTGCCAGTGCCGCGGCCGGAGCGTGCTGTGCGGGTAGCGCGGCTCGGTGGCGGCCAGCGCGCTGAGTGCCAGCAGCGCCGGCAGGTACCACTGCATTGTCATCTTGGCACCATCACCCTGGAATTAAGATGAGTGCTAAATATTTAAGATTTGCACCGCAGAATTGAAATTGCCTGGTGGTAGATTATGCCCAAAACCTGAATGGAACGCGACCGTTCTAATAGAAATATATAGATATCATAAGACCTATTTCTGCCGCTAAGCAGCATTGTTTTGCATTGCTGTGTTCTGTGTTCCTGTCGAAAGAATACTATATAGATCCTACTGACTCTAGTTTCCTTTAACCAGAAACTAAATAATGGTGATTTTAATTATCAAACTCATGTGAAAACGCAAGTCCAACACCACGCACCAGGCCTTTTAGTTGTTGTATTATAAACAGAGCTAAAATTATAACAATTTTTACTTAAGTAATTGCACGGAGATTGAGAGCATCGCGCGCTTTATCACTAAAATGCATTTATTTTGATGGTCCGAGGTCAGAGCCGAAGTATTTGTAACCCACTTCACTATTTTAATTTGTGATTGTATCGTTCCGGATAAGTGATTTACGAAAATTGATGAATTAAAAACTTGGAAGTCTCTGGAACGATAAGCAGGTCGAAGGACAGGACGATGGACCATGCCACTTTCGTGATTGGAGCCTGAATATACTGGACTGCAATTTGACTAATCAAACATTACGTATTAGATAGTTTGTAGGTTTAGAATGACCTACATAAATATGTACGTATAATGTGGTGATGTTATTATTGGTGATCTCGAACTTAATCCTGACGTCATTAAACATTCCGTTAAAAAAACTTTCAGTAGGATTCCAAATGTTTACGAAAATTTTAAGACAGATAGGCAGATGAAAATGTTAAGAAGAATACTTACTACCCAATATTGATATGAAGAACAATCACAATAAAAGACACATATTTCAAGATGTTATAAATAAATCCTCAAAGGAGGTTATCGCATAGCGATTAAAAGACAGATTTGAAGTTCATAGCGTTTAATATAAAGAGATGTCGTCGACTGTGAGTCAAATAGATGCAGATAGCGAGGGAGATGGCGCAGGAGGGGTGCGGGGGTCAAGGAATCTGTGCCGAAATGATAACAGGGGCGACGACCCCGCCGCGCTGCGCACTGGCTGGCTTTGGGGAAACAGATGAGCCCATTGCGGCCCTGAAGGACGTCAGATGGTGGTGGTAGAAGATACCATATATACTGCCCACTGCTGCAAAGACCTTCAGCAATGGAATCAAGTCATCGCTTTAATTCATGGATATACTTATATATACTATATACTTACCATGATGTGAGATAGCGGTCAAATACTTACCTACGAGTATACAGCGTGCGACAGAGAGGTGTGGTAAAAATTTATATATCCAAAAAGTATCCAATCTAGATTTTGTATGTGTTGTTACTGAGACATAATTCATCATCATCATCATAATCAGCTCATTTTATGTCCCCACTGCTGGGGCACGCGAGCCTTCCCTATGGATGGATAGGGAGAACGGGCCATAAACCACCACGCGGGCCCAGTGCGGATTGGCGGTTGTTAACGACTGCTAATGCAGCCGGGACCATCGGCTTTACGTGCCTTCCGAAGCACGGAGGAGCTCGAGATGATACATTTTTGGTCACCCATCCGATGACAGGCCTTTGCGAAAGTTGCTTAACCTCAGCACTCGCAGACCGGGCGCGTTAACCACTGCGCCATCGAGCTCCTCGAGACATAATTATTAACTTTAATTTGTCATGCAGTTGTAGATCAAATATCTATATTAGTAAAGTCATGCGCGTCAGACGCGCATAAGCAAGCAGCAGTGATCATAAATGTAAGTACAAAGAGGTTACTAAACCACTAGGGCTGTGACTTGTTTATTTTGATGTGACGTCACAATATAAATATTTAATTAAAAAATTGCTTAACAAATTAAAGTTAATAATTATGTCTCAGTAACTCTGCATACAAGATCTAGATCGGAAACACTTCTGTTCTGATCATTTTTACTACTCCTTTCTGTTACACGTTGTATACTACCCCACTACTGCAAAGACCCCAGCACTGAAATTAAGTCAACGCTACAATTCATGCAAGCTCGCCAAATACAGGTTGATGATCACAAAACTTCTAAGTACATTTGTATACGTGACAAACTTGAAGATCCTAATGGATACGTGGTGGCAAGTGGACTGAAATCTAGATTATTTAAACTTTAAAACAGACGTCACATAGTGGTGAAATTTAAAAACTGCCGTTAAGTAAGTAAGTATATAGGTATAAACTGCAGTGCAGTTCTTGACATTACTCATGTGAAAATTATAATGGCAATATGGTTTCAAAAAGCTGACACGATAGATATAATTTACATTGTCAGTAGATGCAGAACCGATAGACCGTCGGCAGTTAAAATCACAGATATTTATTGCTTTAGTAGGTATACAATGAGGTCTTAAAAGTGTAGAGCGATATAGTCACACTTTTCCGTTAAGGCGAAGGGTAAGGCACACTAGCGCCACTAATGGATTTAATTTGATAACTGCTAAACTGGATTTTTTTTTCGAAGATTGCGGACCTTTCGACGCTAGGCAAACATCTATTATTTATTAGTTGTGCACTACTTTTAGGTTTGTTTTTGTATTCATTCGCTAATACCAAAAGTGGCCATTGTTTGTGAATAAATGCGATAGCCCGTTTTGTGAATAAACCACGCAACGAAAAGTATTGCACAATTATTAAATAAATACTATGGATGCTTTCCTGTTATCGGACGGTACGCAATGTTTAAAAAAAGATCCGGTCCGTTAGTAATTGTCAAATTATCAATTGGTGGCGCTAGTGTGCCTTACCCTTCGCCTTAAGTGCTGCAACCGAAATTAAAATAATTATAATTCTATGTGGTATGTGTATAAAAATCGGTAATTACTGGTAAAGTAACTATACATGGTAGTGTTTAGCACATAATATGATTTCGAATTCCACTAAAGGCTTCGGCGATAACCATTATTAAAAATACAATGATATGAATAAAAATAATTTAACAGATAATTAAGTCAATTGTATGTATGGGAACGGAGACGGAGGGGGGATGCGACAAGTAGGTTACATATTCTCAGAGATAGTGCTTAACCGATTAGTTTTAGTTTCTGTGAAATACAATACAAGTGTACAAGACGTTTTCATTTTCCTTCTTCTAAGTGAGTTGACTTGAAGCAATAGTTATTCAATGTTAAACATTAACATTTAAAAAATATTTGTTTCAAAAAGATACTTCTAGATATGTATTAATGTTTATAATTTCGTCTATGCTCACAGGGAGATGATCACAAACCTTGTAAAAGGTGAAAACCTAAGTATAAAGTTAATTTTAAAATTAAATGTTCGAGTAAACCAAATTTGATAACTAGTAACAAACGGATTTACAATTAGGCTAGAAGATGTAATAACAAACCCGTAACGTTATCTCATAGTTTATAAGTGTAGTTTAATTCTGTAGCTATCCAAACTCCAGCGTCCAGTGACCATGAAATTAAAAAGTCCACTAATATATCAATATGTCGTAAGCAATGGCGGCAGGAACCGTCGCTGCGATCAAACGGTGACTCAGGGCACCCACGCCTCTTCCTTACTACGGCCGCGGGCGTAGGGAGCTGCTCGGTACGACACACTGGACTTATGAACACCTACTGCTTCGACATCACATACACCATAATGTTTAGCTGAAATGTGCCTTGGCGCGTCATGATCTGGCGTTTTAACCTGACGCAAATGGCACAAATTAAGGAGACCTAGTCTAGTCTGAGGAGCTCGATGGCGCAGTGGATAACGCGCCCGATCTGCGAGTGTTGAGGTTAAGCAACTTTGGCTAAGGCCAGTCATCGGATGGATGACCAAAAAGTATCATCTCGAGCTCTTCCGTGCTTCGTCCTGCACGTAAAGCCGTTGATCCCGGCTGCATTAGCAGTCGTTAACAACCACCGCACCGCACTGTGTTCGCGTCATGGTTTATGGTCCGTTTTCCCAGTGGTATGTGATGTATCCAAAATGCTTCTTAGAATAAACTTACTATAATTAACACCGTTCCCGTGTGGTGCCGGGAATAAAGAATTGCACTTCCCCATCTCTTTCCGTGGGTGTCGTAGAAGGCGACTATTGGACCATTCCAGAGGATGGGCAGCGGCGTCTCTCTGTGATTATTCTGCATGGCAAATTCCCCTCAAAATGATTTATCCTTGAGGGAGGCCTTTGTCCAGCAGTGGACGTCTTTTGGCTGAGATGATGATGATGATGATGATGATGATGATGATGATGATGATGATGATGATGAATTAACATTTTTATAGTGAAATGAAGGGTTGAATTATGAGGGTTGTTGAAATTTTATTGTTTTATTGGATATGCTGAGACATAGGTAATTTCGTTTGTTTTACTTTACTAACCTAAACACACATTTAATATTGATTTTCTAGATACTTGTGGTTTGTTGAATTATGAGTGACAACTAGCTAACAACATAAAACTATGCCGAGTTGCGAGCGTAACAGACAGTAATAAAATAGTTTAATTTAAATAGAGCCACACTGAGCAAACGTTTCATAATGTAAATGATAATATTCATAAAAGCGAGCGTTAACCGGAGCAAATTTTATTCTAATGTAGTTAAAATCACACGGCGAAACTATACAAACATTTATCTGAATGCAATTGATAAGCTTTGGAGACAAGATTGATACAACGTAACAATTTAAATGCTTTACAAATTATGTTAAGTTTATTCCGTGTAGATTATTATACTAGTTACCTACTTGGCTATTAAAAAAATGAATATATACAGGTTGACTTTTTTATCACCGTCCAAACCTTCTGAGATGACTCCCGTGATACAAACGAACAACTCTTACTATTGGACCAACTCCCTAACTCGAAAATAAAATTCAGCTGTTCCATACATTTTGGTCGAATGAATATTGATGTTTTGTATGGAACAGCTGAATATTATTTTCGAGTTAGGGAGTTGGTCCAATAGTAAGAATTGTTCATTTGTATCACGGGAGTCATCACAGAAGGTTTGGACGGTGATAAAAAAGTGATCCTGTATATTATATATATTTAAATACAACATTTTGTCATTTTGCCTGTATGTCTATAAATAGTGTAGAGAAACCGCAAATATAACTCAAACTATTGAAGACATAACTACATTGAACGATTAAACGATACATGTTTCCTTGTCCTTATTCTTTCAAGATTCGTCACAAAAACTGAATAAAAACTAACAACTAGATTCTTAGTTTTAAAGATATCTATTGATTGAATATAGGATATTTTCTTATGGTTAGAGTTCCCGGGTTCATGTTAATTGTACTCGGTTTAGTTGTTGATAGGGTTTATTTTAATTCCGATCTGCAAGCTGTCTTATCTACTCGTTAGTCTGTTGCCATAAATGTCAATAGCATTGCGTGTCCCTCACTAGTGCTAAGGACTACAGGTAAAGTACGCTACCACCTTCGGTCTCATCGTCACTTCACATCAGGTGAGATGAGGGTCAAGCACTGCCCCGCTGTAAATTAAATTACAAAAAAGGCGTCCTACACTTAAAAATCGTAAACTAACATTCATAAGAAATCTACCGCATGCCGGCACTTACAGTTAATTCGAAGCTCGATCCAGGTGCTCCGGTTAGAATAACAAGACGTCCTTTAGGGCCATGAATGATCAACTAATGAACTTTCACTAAGCACTCGAGTTCGGAACGTTCTTCTATACTCGTAAATGCACTTAGTTAACAAACGCAGTGTCATTAACATCAGTACAGTCACTCAGGAGGTGCTACTTTAATGATATATAAATCAAATTTTTCATTACCGTGATCGAATTTTAAAAAATGTTTTAATATCCATGACTTTTCACTCTAAAAAAGTCTAATAATGACATAATTATTGAGTACTATTTTTGCATGAAAATTTTTCGGTACCATGTAATCAATTATCAACTTTTATAGGCATCTCTGAATTTGGCAGCACTAACAGATTATTGGGGTAGTCTTCTGAGAGTCCCTATGAGCCAGACTAATCGAGGAATCGTTTTATCATTTAACTACTTTTTAGTTTTAGCTATGAAAAAGTATAATTATAGTGGAATATTCTCTAAAGGGTAGTCATCTGATGGGTGACCGACAATTTATCATCTCGAGTTCCTCCGTGCTTCGGAAGGCCCTTGGTCCCGGCTGCATTAGCAGTAATCCGCACAGGCTAGTTGGGCTCGTGCCCCGCAGTGGGAACATAAAATATGAGCTATGAATGTGGGGAATATTTACTGATCACCTTGCTATAGGTATATACCGTCGTTGTCGCTATAGGTCTTGGATCCTCAGTAACATTCAATTTATGCAGCAATATAAGAACCTAAAAGTTCTTAAAATGAAATCATAGGAGCACAACTGTACAAATTGTACAATTATTATCACTGCTGTATAAGTACACTACTTCCTAACGGCTTTCGTTGACTTGCGGACGACGAAGCAGCTTCGTTGATGAACTATTAAATTATTTAAATTTAGGTCATCACACCAAATACATTGTTTACAATCACCATATGTAACGGCTGGCATTCAAACGTCACTATTCTATTTCTATGTTACTATAAGCGTAATCTGTTTATTTATAATAGATTTAGTTATGTTTTGGTAGTTTTGTTTACATTTCTTTTAGTTACAGAGATCCATGCAAATAACTTTGATTTATAGCTGCCATAAAAATGCTAACTATAATATTCGAACTACACATATATAGATATATACCTAGAAGATAGACAAATAATAATTTTATTGCAACATCTATATTAAACAAATATTTATTTATAAGAAAATTGTTTTTTTTTTATAGTAATAATCTAGTGATGCTTCTTTCTAATCAAAAAACGGAAGTGCAAAAGATTCAAACAGTACAGGCGCCTCACATCAACTTATCCAAAACTATCTAATTTCTTCAATAAATGTTTCAGTCTATTGAGGAAATTTGACATTGACACACGTGATGTCGGGAGTCTGATGTGAAGGCTTGTGTGCTATATAAATTGCAAGCCCAATTGTTTATAAATAAACAAAAAAAGAAAGAATTTTTTTTTTATTTATTATTCAATAGGAGCTTGATGGCGTAGTGGTTAACGCGCCCGGTCTGCGAGTGCTTAGGTTAAGCAACTTTCGCAAAGGCCGGTCATCGGATGGGTGACCAAAAATGTATCATCTCGAGCTCCTCCGTGCTTCGGAAGGCACGTAAAGCCGTGGGTCCTGACCGCATTAGCAGTCGTTAACAACCACCAACCCGCACTGGGCCCGCGTAGTGGTTTACGGCCCGTTCTCCCTATCCATCCACAGGAAGGCTCGTGCCCCAGCAGTGGGGACATAAAATGAGCTGATGATGATGATGATTCAATACAAAAATATGAATCAAGTTAAGTGTAATTAAAATATAATGTTTTATATACTAAAAGCAAAAATAAAAGTCAAGTCAAAAGCCGAAGAAAAGAGAGAATAAACGATTGATTTCCATTCCATCCTTACTCATTTTACGTCTATTATTTACTACAACAAAACCCGAAATCACATCGGTGTCATTGACAAATTGACAATTGATCGATCTACAATAAATGGAGTGGTCATTGAGTTGGGCGGGCGTGTAGCGCTTATGGTGGAGCGTGGTGGGCTCGAGTGTGGCGTCAACAATCCGATGAGTTACGGCGACATGTCAGTACGCGGCGGGGAGGCGCGAGACGCGGATAGTCGAGGGGTCGACTGTGTTGGAGTAACTTCTTTAGAACAACCCACTCCAAACCCTTCTATGTAAAGTTATAGAATATAATTCAACAATACTTTGTTTTCGATTTTTTTATTCTAATTATATGAAAACTTTTTGTTTTTGTACAATTCAAAACCTGGGTATTCTAATTAAATTTGAATTTGAAAGAGCTGTTTCAAGGCAGTTAAATTACATCAACTTTTAAAAGTTCTGTATCTATTACTCGTATATTAATATCGTAGTATTTTTATGAAGAATTGGGTTCTTTCAGTTGCTGAAATAATAAATATTTTAATTTCGATTTGACACTTGATTAAGTTTCATGCAAAGTTAAATAAACATTGCATGATCTAACTTCGAAAGTAAGAAGTTTCTGCTAATTGATTTTAAGTATGGACTTAAGATAATTTGTGAGCCCCTTAGCATTGCCACGGCCGGTGCAACTCAGTCGACACGTCGGGTATCACCTATACCAAGTAAGTGCTTATCTACACTTAAAATCTTGTCTATCTCTTGGTCTACTGGGTAAATAATGTAGCGCGATAGAAGCGCACGCGCAGGACATTTGCCGGCGCACGGGACTAATCAGTCGGTTTATTGCAGTCGTAACACGCCACGCTCGGCTAACGGGGCGAAGCTCACGATCCTGAAATGTGATCCCGGAATGCGAACCGGGAACGACTTGATAACTATATCAAAATAACATAACAACTTTAAAAGTTACAGAATAACTAATACTAGTTACTACATGAACTCAGACATGTACAAAAAAACGTCTATTTATCTTTCTATAAACATTTTTGAGCACGTAGCACCCACTGGTGGGTTGGCTTGACGGTTGGAAGCCTTGAGACTTTTATAGTTCAGAATTTATACTCTACATTTACTACAACAACAGAAAAATTATACTTAATAATTAACAGAATATATTTATCAGGCAGAAAATTGACACAATGAAGCAAAAGTAAATTCTGTAAACAAATAACAAACTTATTATCCGCAAAGAACGTAGTATTTTATCAGTGAAAGAATTTTTAGATTTGAACCAGTAGTTCCAGAGATTGGCCTCCTCAAACAAACAAACAAAGTCACAAACGTCACCTCTTCACTAATGTCAAAGTCAAAGTCAAAATTTTTATTCTAATAAACTTACGAAAAGTGCTTTTGAATCGTCCATACATTTTTTACCTACTACCCATTCAGGACGTCTATTTTTTAGCTGTGGAGAAGAATGAGCGCAAGAAACTCCACAGCTTTAATAGAAGTAACGACATTTACAAAAAAATATTATGTCGTAATAATAGTATTATGACATACTTTTTTTTAGATATGCTCGCACATACCAATATTACTGCACATCAAACTTCAGATTTAAACATGAAGTTGGCAAGAAAATGCTCATACTCAGATTCCGAGGCGTTAAAAAGTAGATACGTGATACATATTGTGCTTTACTATAAAACGATGACTAAAGTTAGACTGCTTAAAACAAATGCTGTCACTTTTTAGCTAATACTTTTAGACAAAGACACAAAATTTTAAACAAGTATTTAGCCGTTGTTTCACTTTAAGCACTGTTTTGTAGTACAGGGGACTGTGTTCACAAAAGTTACAATAGGATATGATACAAGTATGTAATGTAGCAGTATAGAGGGTGCCTAGTGCGAGTTTTGTTTACTATCCGTATTCGTTCGATTACGTTTACGAAATCGAAAATTAGTATGGCATTGAAGCAGCGCCTCCTGGCGACATACGAGACGAGTTAAAATTTTGCCAGACAAATTCTCGTTTTCGTTCAATCGAATGGCGAATGAAACTCGCACTAGGCGGAGTGTGTGCCATAGGAGGAGTGCCCCCAATTGAGCGGTTATTAACGCATACCACAGCCACCGCGGACCCATCAAAGGACGCGCGTCAGTTAGTCACACGACAGCACTTCACATCACAACACTCCCTTCAACATTCAAAGGGTTCTTTCTTTAAAAAATGATATAAAATAAACTCATCACATAAATATAACACGTAATTTAGACTATTAGCTCTATTACAATCACCTTAAGATGCAATTGAAAATTTCTGCAAACACAATACAACGAAGTTACTTTTGAATTAAGTGTATTTTTTGTCACAGCTCCAGTTCTTTGAAGTTGTTTTCTAATGAGTCACAATAAAGGCTCTTGGAACGCCCAGGAACACCTATTTTAGCAGCTAATTAGGTATCTTATACAAAAAGAATCCAACCAACAATTTAATTGAAACATTAAGACAACTGTAAGACAGCTTTTTTAAGGATTTTATGTTCCAGATCGATCTTTCTGCATCGGAGAAATCACAGGTGGATTTTTTAAGAGTAGCAATATAAGAAGTGATGACCCAGTTTTGTGTTACATTACAAGCCTCTATAAATTATTTAAAAAAAACTACTTTATTTAAAATCGATGCTAATCGTTTAATTTATCAATTAGGCATAACTTCTTATCTATACCATAGAGAGCCTATTAGATGACCACCCGTGGTCGTTCCTCCGCGTTCACTAATTAACATTCTTAATTATACCTTCGGGAGGCATTATTAATTGCCACATATCCAATAATCGGTTGCCGGTGCGCCAGATAGATTTATTATCCTTATTTATAGGAAGGAGTACATTCCAATGAAGTTTTAGGTGGCGAGCGTATCATCCTTGAGTTTATATAAATGTGTCTGGTGTGACGCCGGAGTATGGGTACTCGGTATAATATACGAGTGACACTTTGCTCGCGACTTAATCCGCGTGTATTTCGTATTTTTCTATATTTTTTTTTATTAAAATAAAATACAAAAACACAAATGTTGAAAAAATTTCGCAACAACATTTGCGTTAAAAATTATTTGAACATTTTAAAATAAAATACCTATATATAGCCTATGTTATCCGCAAGGACTGTATCATTCTATTAGTGAAAGAATTTTTGGAATAAGACAACTCAGTAGTTTCAGATATTACCCTCCGCAAACAAACAAACAAACAAAGAACTTTATAACGCAATGATGACATAATGACATTCATAAGAGCAAATTTTTGTAGCATGAACTGAAGAAATGATTTTCAATTTTGAACTTTCCTATCATTTATGGGCCATTTATTCAAACTCTCTACCAAACCAAACATCAACCAAAAAAATCCGAGAGCCTTAAACAACTTAAACAGTTGAGAGTAATTGTACACAGGGGCCCGATGACGGTAAATACCAGCTAGTGTAGCCATGTTGGGGATTGTTAACGCTCGCTTTCTTTCTTTATCAGGAACTTTTTCTGTTTAACGCAGTTCCCCTAACCAGAGTAGTTAACTGAGCTGTTTAGGTATCTCTGAACTGCGATTGATAGTGTAGGTTTGCAATATCCCTATTGTTAGTCAGAACTTTGGATTTGTAAAGAGAAGTGACCGCTTTATAATAATATAATAAGAAAATGAAATAAACTTCATTAAACATTAAACTTATATACTATTTGACAAGTAAATAACATAATGGGTTTACAAGAAAACAAGAGTACCTATACATGCCAAAAGAGTAAAGTTGGCAGCGGTTTCCACACTAGGACGAGCCTGACTTGTGGTTAATGAATAATATATGAATAATGAATGATAGATAATGTATGAATATGATAATGATCCCACATGTTTCGCTTCTTTTTTATTTTTATTTAATTATGCTTTGTAATTTTTTGACGCTTCGGTGGCCGAGTGGCATAGCTCTCGGCCCGATAACCGAGGGTCCCGGGTTTGATTCCCAGGTCGGGCAAAGGGTGTTTCGTATTTTACGATGCATAGCCCGGGTTTGTGATCACCAATCCGCACATGGCAAGCGTGGTGATTAAGCCATTACATCAACTAACTAACACATTAACTTCACACTCTTTGTTTTCTTTTTATTACTTACTCTTTTTGTTTCATCTTAATTTTTCTCTTGTGTGTTTAATACCTGTTTCATTTATTTTTTGTATATTATGTACGTGTGTGTTGTTAATAAATGTTTTTAAATTCTATTCTATTCATTAACTGTAGTGATAACTTGATTTCAATGATGGAGGCTATTTTCTAACCTGTGTTAATCATAGGCTTTTTACTATCTACTTGTAATTTTTCTGAATCATGTATCCTTAAAACTGATACACAACAATACAAAACGATGCAGCTTGACGGAAGAAATAGATATTAAATAGGTAAGTATCTGTTACATTTATCTTTTTAATCATCCTGTTTGACATAAAGACAAAATACGTTCGATGAAAAAATCTAGAGAACTTTGATTACAAGATGAATGTTATTAGTGTTGAGAAGTTCATCATACTATGTTTTACACATAAAATAGCTATTGCTCTCCTCGCATGCTACTACAAACATAAAGCAACAAAGACAACGGCCACCAGATGCAGCGAAAAGATCGTGCACACTGGCTGTGAGGCGGCGCACGCGATCTAGCTTGATCAACGTGCAAAAGTATGATCAAACGATCAAAGATGATCAAACAATTGAGCGTCAGTCGAAGGAATAGCAAATAAAAAGATCATCTTATAAAGAATCCGAAAAAGTGTTTAAAACATTAAAAAATATTTGCTACATAACACTTTTTTATTTCTTACGGGTAAGCACATAGTCTTACGTTTGGGTTGAAGATAAACCGATCTAAGACCAAGATGATGATCGTGGATCGCGCCAACGACAACTCGCCCGAGGTGACACAGCTTGCGAACTGTGGCGTGGTTCAGGCTTACGTACACTTGGAACCTTAATCTCAAACAACGGTGGCTGCGTAGATGAAGTGAAACGACGTATGGCCATAACCTAAGAAGAAGAAGCTAAGGAAGGTACGGAGGAATCGCAACATTACTAAAGTCATTAAAACCAGGCTCGTGCGAACACTCGTATTCCCCATTTTCCTTTACGCGGCAGAGACGTGGACAGTGCGCGAGTTGGAAAAAGGGAAGACAGATGCTCTAGAGATGTGGTGCTGGAGAAAGATGCTTGGGATATCGTGGACGGAGTTCCGCACCAACGTGTCCATACTCCAGGAGCTCGGCATCACGCAGCGTCTGTCGGCCGTAGTACAGTCACGCATACTGCAGTACTTTGGCCACGTCTCGGCTCATAGATCATAGGAACCAGATCACGAGGTAAGTGACCTATGCGCTGGACTGATCACTGAAGTGAAATCCGCAATAGGGAACCGCGTATCTGACTGTGCCAGACAGTCTACCAACAGGGAGAGATGGCGTGACGTCGTGCGGAGAGCTGTGTCCGCCTCAACTACTGAATTTGACGTCTCAACGTGACCACGACCGCTCTGCCAAGAACGAATCGATAGAGAAGAAGAAGCATTTGGTCTTCATCTCACCTAATATAAAGTGATATTTAGGCCAAAACTGGACGCAGATTTCACCCGGAATCCTCAACTATTGAGAAACTGGCTTTTATATCTAACTATTATGTTGAAGTATTTACCATGTAGGTAGATATTTTTTAAACACATGTGATATACATATGCTAAGCTAAGTTAGCTTAGCTGGCGGTGTGGCTTGCGCCAAATGCGAGCCAAGTCGTCGAACCCTGATGAATGCAGACCGCGAGGCGCCATTGCAGCATTGACACCAAGATTGATGGATCGATAATCAAACTAATGTTTATCGGGAAACTAGTTTCGGGTGTTGTGAAGCCTCCGAACCACTGGCCGCGCCGCGATTGTGATCAAATGGTTGGATCATTAAGACACTTTGTAGAGATTCGTGTTAGCTTACTGTAGCCATTTTGTTAATGCAAGTACTTAAACATTGTTATGGACAGTTACACGTCGAATTTGTAAAATGCTTTTGACACGGGATCGTTAATTGAAATTTGGCATATACATATTATATACATACTTATAATTATTAACATATAATTTTACGAAAATATTGTTGCGAACAAATTACAATTTGAAAAAAGACAAAGTGTTGAAAAAATAAAACGATAGCATAGTTGGCAGTGCACCTGTCATGGGGTGCGGGTTCGAATCCCGCAAATGGAATTTTTTCAACACTTTGTCTTTTTTCAAATATACTTACTTAACTCTGTTACTACATGACTACTATAAAATCAGATATATTTTAATCCCAAAAGGGATGTTGACAATAATTACAAATAATTCCAAGACATTATGACATTATCTTAATGAGCTTATCAAAGCATTTTTTTTATTTGACCTATGCATGAATTTCTGTAACCAAAGAAGTGGTTATAATACGAATAGAGACGAAACAATAGCGAAATTAAAACCCCGATCCAAACCGAACTCTTCGGAGAATCTAGTAGGGCACGGGGACACGCACTAGTGCGTGATGCCGTTCCCTCTAAAAAACCTCCGAAGGTGATTCGTTTCACACAGCTTGAGGAACCCTTTAAGTTTCTCGCCGCCCCCAAAAAAGCCCGGTGAAGCTGAAAATGCCTTTTGAGGCAATCAGCAAACTCTTTCCAAAAAAAAACAGAAATTACAAGTCTCAATCAAAAAAAAATCTAGTCTATTTATTTAATTTCTATGAAAGAATGTCATTTTGAGGTATATGTACAAAAACACTGTCTATTGACTGACTCAGTATTGTTCTGAGACTCAGCTGGAACTACCCTATTGGATTTGTAATCAATCAACTGATGTACAAAGGAAATAGCTGAAATGAGAGAAAATACCGGACAGAGATCATTTTACAAAGAAAAATTCTAAAGACCTTTGTATCAAATTCTAGTTTAGTTACTTTTCCTTTTTTAGCGACTCACACAATGTAAGTGAAAATTGGAAAACATAACCTCAACAGTCACTTCCAACACAAGGATCAACGCCACACAACCAAGCAGGTACTCACGTGACACGTTGAAAATCTCAAAGTTTACACTAGCCACCATTACCAACTACTCGCAGGATAAAAGTGAAAAAGTGTCGCGTGGTGGGCATACATCAAGATGATGGATGGATGGATGGAGCGCGCCCGGGCAAACACGCCGCGCGCCGCGGAACAATGACCCCGATTCTATTGGGTTAGACAGTGACACTAATCTTAATTAGGACGAGCAAGCTAATTAATTTAAACAGCCTGATTTTCGTAAGTCACGTGAGAGGGGACATTTTGGTGTGCGGCTTTTGAAAAGCGGTAGTCAACGCTTTAATTATTGCGAATGTTTACCTTTGCTGTAGACACCATTTTCTCTGCATCGTATTTGTACAGAAGCATGCTATCACAATAAAGGCACTTGTTGAGACGTCCTGTATGGCTAATAGGTAAAATATTTTTAGACGATTTGAAAGTGTTTATTTATTAAGTTTATTCGGATAAACATATATTTTATTTCATGTTTTGGTTAACTAACTAGATCGATATAAAAAGTATGTTGTATACTTATCGTTGTACAATGCGCACTATAAACCAGTGGATAAGCAAACTGAAATTTTGAAAGTTGGTCCCTTTCATGACATAGTCAAAGAGATAAGACGGGATTGCCTATATGTTTCGGGAATACGAGAATCAGGTGTTTAGGCGGACGTAGTCGCGGGCAGTTGTATGACTTATAACAAACGATCACAGAAACTTATTGACGCTTGTGATACGAATATATATACCTACTAGCTTTTAAAGCTCGCATCTTTGTTTGTAATAAAAGCAAAACTGATTAAAGATACGTTTATGTTAGTCAGTCCGTGGATTAAACTTTAAAAATGTGAGATATTCATACAAACTTTCCACCTCTATTTCACCTCCCTAGGGGAGGTTTTTCGAAAAATGCTACAACACGTCATTCTTTATTTTTGTTGAAAAATCTAAATATCGATTTAAATAATATTAAATGATGATGATGATGATGATGAATCAGTCGGGACAAGTCATTATATGTATATACATAGATGAGTGTAACTTGGGCATCGCTAGCTTTTAGACTATGCATTATGCTTCTATGCCTAGTTCTTTACTGGATCTTCTACCCTTCAAACTTAAAGAGTTATGAAAAGGCAGAAACGTAGCATAGTTTTTTATTTATATACAATTTGTATGTATGTAAGCCTGTAAAGTATCTTATATGGGCTTCGTTGTAATTTACCATCTCTACATTGTTTGTTGCCAGAAATAAGTGATTATTATTATTATAGAAACAGTTAAGTATTACGGTGGTAGCCATCCAGACGTGATTTGCGTGAAAACCTACAACCAACTAAATATTAGTACGCATTAACACAAGCGTATTTTTTATTCCACGGCAACTATGCAATGTAATAAATATTAAAATGTTTGCTTTTATATTTTTGTATATTTACTCAACACTCAATTCTTTATTGCAAAATCATAATGTACCTACATAATAAAGGTGGTATTAAAACATTAGTTAGCTATAAATGTTTAACAGAATTTGACGTAATCGACTAATCAGGTTGCAACCTTAGATTGTAAACGTGTAAGGACGTGTATATAATCTAAGGTTGCAACTCAGTTGAAACGTCGGTTATTTAGAGTCTCGCGGTCCCGGTCCCGAAAGCCCCCCGACTCTAAATAGCCGACGTTTCAACTGAGTTGCAACCTTAGAATAAAAAGGTACTTATGTGTTGGCGACCGACATATCCAACCTTTCTATATTCTATTTTGTTTTTCTACTTATAATATTTTGAAATATTATTTCAGATATTCCATATTTAACAGATTAAATCCATATAGAAGCCAAAACGACCAGGGGGGTAACCACGAGCTCTTATAGCAGTATTATTGCAGTTGTGAAAACGAGACGCGTGTAGTGTCGTATATATACGCATCTCTTTCCCACAACTGCAATAATACTGACATAAGAGTTCATAGTCAGGGGGCAGTTCTTATTCTTCGTTCGCTCCTACTTCCTCTTCAATAGTATGATAGTACGGTTGCCGGAGTAAAACTGTCACATAACATGGCTTCGTAATCCCGGGCCTCCCGTGGCAGGGAACGAATGGTACTAAGTTTTGAATGGGTAGACCTCTCCTCCCTTTGTCGAGCTTTTAATGGTTGGACAAGGTAAGACGAAAAGAGTTGCATATACCGCGGGGTCTCCCCAAGCCCTGGTGTATGCGTCCCCTAGAATATAAGTAGGAAATACTATGCATGTTCCAAACTGTATGTATGTATTAAGTGTTCGCGTAAGTATTGTTTTCCCGAAACAATAATTGTCATTTGGTCAGAACATTATTTAATATGCTGCTTGAAATATAGTTTTGATAACATATTAAACCTGATTGTGGAAGTCGAAATTAGGTCAAGGTCATACTGTTCGGACAGATATAGGTTGGTTAAAGAAAAATCCGTCTGCGACATACAAATTTCACGTTTTTGGAATTTTAAAATACTTACTGTTACAATGTCTCAAATGTTTAATGAAAATGTAATATACTCTGTTTCTGCCACTGTAACTTCTTTCAAGCTTCAGTTTAGAGAACTACCGCTTGCTATGGCAATGGGTCGGTATGTAAAAGTCCGAGACTGTCCGAAGTAGGGTAATTTGTTAAGCAACCATTTTGAAAAACATTTATAAAAACTCATACACAACTGGGAATCAGACCCGGTTAAATCTCTTGTTAAATTGCAAGAGTTGTTGGTATTACACAATAGTACGAATCGTCGAAATCTTTATCAATTATAATATTTAAGATAACTGGGTTGGTACATACGGCCCAATTGAGCGGCCCACGAGATCGCTCAATCTCACGCCACTTAACAATTTCTTATGAGACGGAATTTAAAAAAAGAAACAATATCACCGTAGATTAATGCCATTATGATCACGTCATTGCACACTAATAAAAAGTTTATTAGTATCAGCACTATAACTTAGCTCTCGTTACTTGGTTACAAAGGATCTGCTTTGATTAGGAGTGAATATGAATCAAAATAGTTCACCTAACACGCTGCCAAATAGGGCTACTTACATGTTATAAATCTTGAAGCAACACGTGGAGATTGACATGAAGATAATGCTAATATGAACACTAATGTTGTTTGTTTAGGGTGTATATTGCTAATGATGCAAGAAGTTAGTAATCTTTTTAGGGATTCCAATACAGAATCTTGCTATTAGTGCACGTAGTGAAAGGTGTCGGGTTCCGTCAGAGCGCATTTGACCATTGAACGATTATTACACAATTGGATTATATTTGGTGTAGGTTTGTAAATTAGGGCAGTGGTACGTTTGGGCAGATTACAATAGGCATGGACTCAAAACTATTACTTCTAAAAAAATAAAAATATTATTTCTTTAAAAAAAGATGATTTTCGTAATTCAAAATAATTTGTTTGTTCAAGTTTTAGTTATTTAAACAGTTACAACATAAGTATACAAAAATATATATTTTATTTATCTTCACAGTTACCTAATAATAATTTTAGCCCACACCTCTACAATCAGAAACATTAACTGAGTTTTCAGGATCATACTAACTTTAACGGAAGACCTTTAACCTTACAATACATATTTTGACGTATTAGACGCTAAAGGTTCGAATATAACTATTGGCATGCATTACGAGTATTTTACCGAAATTATACAAAGGTAATTAATATATACCTACAGAACTTCAATAACAACGCCTTGCACATTATCAGTTATCCTAACAAGGAAACCAACCACAGAAATCATATTTCACAGCTAAGAGGCGCCAGATCTTCTGACAGAGCGGCTTCACCGCACAGATCCCGCATTCATGCAACTAGGAAGCGTTTCAGCTTCAAACAACCACTTAGTGTTCATTACAAGAGGTACCTTTCTGATCTAACTCGGTGCACTAGATAGGAGTCAATCCACATTTAGATTAACAAACAACTACTCGAACATACATAAAGTTATGTTACGTTTACAAATTATCACACGAAAAGTATCTTATCTTGTTGAAATTAATTATCTTGAACTACATAGTAAGTATAACAATTTAACGTCAAACAACTGTGACGTCAAGCCAAAGATTTCGCCTAAAGGCAAACAAGATACTCTGCTCTATATCTATGTATCTACCAACAAACCATAAACGAGTCGACTCTATCTATAAATTATAAGCAAAACAAAGGAAAATGCTGATTAAAAAAAAATTGTAATGTTATTCTTTTACAACGTGAAAAAGCTCTACTTTAACTGAATGAAGTCATATTTGCTTGCGGTTGTGGCAAACAATAGTTTCGCAATAAATTATAACAAAAAAATCTTTCCAAGAACAATAAACATTGCCGACAGAATAGCTTTCAGCGTACGTTAGCGAGTTCAAAAGCTTAAATCTATATTATCAACAATGAGCAGAGCATTACGTAAGGCCCTAAAAGTTTATAGTGCATCCACAATGCACATAGTGACACTAACCAGTGGTTGTAATTCATAATGGCGACAGTAAAACGAGAACAATGGTGAATTAGCTTGCGCCTGCGCCGAGCTGAGCTGTGGGCCAATGCCGACCGCTGCGTTAATCTTGTGTCAAACTTCGTCGTGACATGGATGCATAATTCCAGAGATAATGCGTTACTAGGAGAGGTGTGCGGTGATAACGCGAGTTTAAGCTTTAAGAATCAATGAGTTATATCTTATTGGCAGCTAATAGCAATAGGCGTGGTTTTTCCTACCCAAGAGTACAAGAAAATTTAATACCGGTAACCAAACTTTACACTTTTTAGTAAAAAAAACTCTTCGGTAAATAAAAACGCTGTAAATATTTAATATACCTATTTTTCCTTTTTTACTCATCGCAAAATGAGTAGTTTAGATGTTTAATTATTTTAAGCTAGAAGCTCTCAAAAGGATTTCACCGATATCAATACGGTCTTGTTATAATTTAAGTATCTAAATATAAATTAAGAATATCTTATAATATTATACTATAATTCGTAAAAGAAATATTTATGAAAAATTAAAAATGTTTTTGTGTCGTTAACTTACTAGTTAAAACGTAACGTAACTATTTAAGTTTTTATAAGAAAAAGGAAAGCATTAAAAAAAATATAGTTGCAAAGAAAGTCGGAAGCGACACACCTGACAGTGTAATATATAATATATATATTTTAATCATGAAAGTTAGCAATGCACAAAGAAAACCAAATAAACAAGGATATTTTCAACGAATTTTAGCTCTTAGGCTACTAGGTATTAAATTTCTTAAACTTAAATGTATCATGGTCACTTGCAATAGAACAATTATTAACGAGATACTCATAAATAATAAACATTGTAAGAATCCCGTTCATAATTACTCTATTAAATTTCTTGTCTTATTTGCCTGAAGGAATTTGCTCATGCAATTAAGTCATGTCTATAAATTTAATCTACGAATGTAAGCATTTAAACCAATCGCCGTTCCGACTGTGGCTAATATTAGGTCTTTACCTATGAAATTAACGTTTTGTATGAAAATTTTTTACAACATTTAATTTATCATACTAACGTTTTTTCAATTTTCTTAGATCTATTTATGTTAACACTATAAAAGTTTTAGAGCAGTTTGTTTTTTTCACTAGCTAAATATAGAGCAGCCCTTAAAAAAAACAAGTCCCGTCTAAGCTACATTAAACAAAAGGTCAATTCCGCTAACAAAAAAAGATGTCATTTAAAAAAAACTGGCCATGAAGTAAAAAAAATTAAAATCATTGTTATTACTGAAACCTAAGTAACATAGTGTTAATAAACTTTGTATAGTAATATATAACAACCGATATTGAGTTTTAGAAGTATGTAATACACTTATTAATGAGTGAGAAAAAAACGTCAATTTCATAGGTAAAGACCCAATATTACAACTCCCAGAGTAATGATATCAAACAAACCCCTATAAACGGCGTGACAAGGGCCCACAGGTTAATCACGACTTTTTGCCGTAAAGGAGACGATGAGCCTATTATTACACACGCACAATTCAGGCTTGCAGATATGGATTTTTCGCAACCATCATATTTTCTGAGCTATTTTCAAAGAGCTAACTAAATTTGTCAGATCACTTTATGACAAAAAATGTAGATCTCTTTTAAAGATAAGTCCACCTTTGCTCTCCACTGCCTGTACATTGTTTTCTGTGTGTGTGTTTTTGTGCAATAAAATTAAACTGAAAAGTTATTTCTTTTAACAAGCAGGTACGCGAAAGTATTTAAAGTTGTACTCTACATTTTCTTAGGGACTCTTGGACTCTTCTTTTCAATCGTCAGTCAAAGTTTATTCATTAAATAATTTTGACATAATTACAGATTCTCTTTAGAAAATATGTCACAATGACAATGTTATTCGTTAGATATCTTCAGTTCGATAAAATTCATCTAAGAATTTAAATATCGGGCCTTAGCCAAAATAATACGACAGATATTCCGCTTTACACAATTAATATATTTTTGTTTTAAACTTAGCACTCAACACTTTGTTTTTAAGTTTTCGTAATTCCTGATTAATCTTAAACAATAAAGCAAAGTTATATCAGCACCGACACTTACTGCACGTATCCAGACGACACTTACTGAAAACATCTGCACGTACCCAGATGGAGCGAAGCTTCCTAAACAAATGGAATGAAACGTGCCATGAAACTGAAAACTTTTTACATTGACGTTGACTTTACGCGCTCGTTCCGGAAGCTTACGTATTAAATTAATTAAAACCACTTACCTTAACTTCTTAGAATATAAAACAAATAACAAAAGGGGGAATAATTTAAACAGCCTACAACTGAGACAATAAAAAGGGGAGTTTTATAAGTTACTTTAATTACTTAGATAGAAAAACATAATGGTAGTCAGTTATATAATGTAGAGCAATTTTTACCTAATAATCTAGAGCCATAACTCAAACTTCAAAACGTCTCTTTTTTAGGATTTTTTTAACTACATAAAAGAGGAGTTTTTGAAAGTTTTCATTTGGTATTCAAATTCAATTCCTAGGTAGCGCTGGAAGGATGAAGTTGAGAAAGACCTACATGGGCTCCAGATCGACCAGTGGTCTGGGAGGGTTAAAAGTAGGGAAGATTGGCGTCTTGCTGTGTCGGAGGCCAAGATCCACTAAAGGTCACTGAGCCAGCAGAGTACTTACTCTGCTGGCTCAGTATTCAAATTCAAATCTAAAAGGAAATATTACTGAATCATTCTAAGTTTTAAGAGAGAAACAACACCAAAGACGTCTCTACCATTTGAAAGTAACGGTTCAGGATCGCCTCCGTCACATGTTTAATAAACAATAAATGCTACAAATAAATATGAACAAAAACGAGCACAAAGAGGATTTCCACACAAGTGAATTTAGCGACGGACGTGATAGGAGCCAGTGATTGCGCAAATCAGCAGCCTTCGTGGTTCCTACTGCGATAACATGGCTGGCCGAGCTAACCCTGGCCCTATTACTCGGGATGTATGTAACACCATTTTAAATTATGCCAACATAACATCATAAATTAATTTTTGGGGGTACTTTTTATTAGCATTTTTTTAAGTTTAATTCTTGATAGCTTTAGAGTTTGCGAGCTTTTGAACAATGCTTTTGATATTTGAATAAATGGATGGATGGATTTATTGATTTCTGTAAAAATACATAGAGTTCGTAGTAAGTTAGAAGTAGAAGTTAGCCGAAATATTTATGTATGAAATACGTATGTATGAAAATCTTAGCATATATTTTAAATTAATGGAGTTAGTGTGTTCAAGTATAGAGTTATGTAATAATAAAATTAAAAAATAAATCAAAACATATTTTCAGTGAGATTACGTAATACGATACCTATCTACATCTATGAAACAATAGGCGGCAACCAGGATCAGTCCAGTCAAAAAGAAAAGCAACTTTATCCTGATGTAGTTTGTACACAAATTACCATGCCACTGGAGACAGGCCGGGGCACCCGGGCGCCTAGCGTGCGGGTTCGTTTACTGGGGACCGACTCGCGGTATGTAGCGCGCGTACGACCGCTTCGGGCTGCGGTACGCTCGCGACTGACAGCTAAAATCGCGAGCTTTATCAATGGACGCGCATACACAAGCGGCGCGCGCGCACGTTTGCCCGACCACTTAGATCGATGCTGCTTCCGTTACGTTGTTAGTGGGTGCTATTCTTTACCTAAATGTTTGTTTATTGCGCCCGCTTTGCCGCTCATGGTTTGTGTGCTTGGCGCTTTTGATTCGACGCTTTCGTATCGCTTCGATTTGGATTTCGTATTGCGGGGTATAGTAGAATAATAAACACATTGGCCATCTTTTTCCTGGTTCTGCTGTGCAGCTGTAACTAAGTAATACAGAGATAAACGATTGTTTGACTATCATAATAAAATTGACCTGAAGACAATGTTACGAGCTCTCTCTCGTAGACAACTTACTTTTTGGTTTATTTTCTTGTTTCAGTGACATTTACGAGTATACTGTTATAATTAAAAGACTCTGTTGTTTGTTTTGCAGTTTTCTTTCTGTTTCACATCAGCTCATATTATGTCCCCACTGCTGGGGCACGAGCCTTCCCTATGGATGGATAGGGAGAACGGGCCATAAACCACCACGCGGGCCCAGTGCGGTTTGATGGTTGTTAACGACTGCTAATGCAGCCGGGAACAACGGCTTTGCGTACTTTCTGAAGCACGGAGGAGCACAAGATGATAGATTTTGGTCACCCATCCGATGACCTGCCTTTGCGAAAGTTGCTTAATCTCAGCACTCGCAGACCGGGCGCGTTAACCACTGCGCCATCGAGCTCCTCAGTATTAAATTATACTTAATACGAAACAGTCACTACCAGTCATCACCTTGTTCCACCTCGTATTTATTTTGATATGACACTAAAATAGAAAATTAACTTTGTAAATGTACCAAATTGACCCCCCAACTCAGCGTAATCCCACGACCGCGCTACGACACCTTGGTTTTCAGTTGGTATTATTACAGTGGTATCTCTCGTACACCATTAATTTGTAAATTTCAGAATCTATCTCTTGTAATCTTGAAATGAGACAGCATTTAGTTTTGGTCTCTTGTTTCGTTGTACCTATTTTATATTATACATCCATAAAATTATATAGATATTAAAAATAACAATCAATCACTAAATATAGTTCTGCCATTGATAAATATCAAAATAGGCTCACTTACTGTCCAATAAAGACATCTATTTAACTTTAAATGGAAGTTTTAAATCGGTCGATCACACTGTTGATTTACAGGCAAGAATGCATGTTTAATGTGCACATTTTATTTATTGTGCAATAATAATCGGTACTAAAGTTTTTATGGTTGTTTTCATGTTCCGTCTGATTGGACAAACTATTCTGTATATAGCTCTCACAAATAATCCTAGATTATGTCATAAAGTACTCGTAAAACTTATATTAGTATGTTATGTAACTTTTAAACTATCATGGTCACTTACATTAGAATAAATATTATTAACGGGATTATTACCATATTTTTTGTTGTGTTTGAGTATCGTATATTTCGGCACAGTTGCATGCGCCATAATCACGGATAAAAAACATGGTATAATCCCGTTAATAATGTTTATTCTAATTAGTATGTTGTATATTAGTACTTACTTATAGTAAGTACATAATACAAGTTAGTATATGAATGCTGTCGCGTTTGATGATGTAGTAACTAGCATTCGGGATGTGGTATTGCAAGTTAAGCAATATTTGCAATGCCAGGTCACCGGATGGGTTAAAAAAATATATCTCGAGCTCCTCCGTGTTTTAAAGGCTCATCAAGGCGCTGCTGGTCCTAGTGTTATCATAAGATGGTAGTTGTTAATACCCACCAACCCGCATTGGGCCAGCGTGATGGGTTATGGCCTGATCTCTTAATCTGTTATTGTTTATGTTGGAAGGTCTGGCAGTTGGATCATCATCATCAGCTCATTTTATGTCCCCACTACTGGGGCACGAGCCTTCCCTATGGATGGATAGGGAGAACGAGCCAGAAAACACCACGCGGGCGCAGTGCGGTGCGGTGGTTGTTAACGACTGCTAATGCAGCGGGGACCAACGGCTTTACGTGCCTTCCGAAGCACGGAGGATCTCGATATGCTTAATTTTTTGGTCACCCATCCGATGACCGGCCTTTGCGAAAGTTGCTTAAACTCAGCACTCGCAGACCGGGCGCGTTAACCACTGCGCCATCGAGCTCGTCTAGGATGCAGTTGGATGCTTATATTGATGTCAAACCATGTATGTAAATATGCTTTTGCCCCAAAATAAATAAATTTTGCTTATTTCTGAATTTACTTTTCTGCAGTAAAGTAACTGTTGTATTTGGGTTTTTCATCATGAATAAGTCTCCATCATCATGAATAATCTGGAAAAGCATTGTAAATTTTTCCACGAGCAGGATTCAAACCCGCACCCTCGGAAAATCTAGGTCACTGTTGGCAACAGTAGAAAATGTAGAGAATATAGAAAAAAAATATGTTAATATTTGGGTTAACTGTTCATTACATTAAACATCATGCACTTCATGAAGTATATTAGGCCTTTAGAAATATATAATAGAGAACTGTGCTTATCAGTAGAATCCTAAAATCAATCTATTAATTACCACGTAGGCCCATGTGACTAGGTAATTGTTTATGGGGAAATGCTGCAGGTTTCTGTGAGTACCACACTTCAGACTTTGACTTTGACGTTGAGTTTCACGCCGAGCTCTTCTGGACTGGTCTGCCCGATTCTGCGTCTCCTCAGACACAATAGTACGAGCAAAGCGTTTTCTCGAGTAAAAAAATGGATGTAAAAGCCCAACGCCATTAAGGACGTATCGAGAGTAATAACTATTAATATTGATTACAAAGTTTGGAATTTCTACTTAATACAACGAGTTGATGTTCACAATACTGAAATTTTGACTCTACTATCAGAACAGGCTATACAAGGTGGAAAAATAAGTCGGGCCATGAAGGGAAACTATCTTAAATCCTTAAGTTGGCTCATTTTACTTAAAGGAGGCATTCCTTTATTGTTAAAAAGAAACAAAACTGCATTCAAAGATTTTCTAAAAGTCGCTTGCTTGCCCGGGACTCGAACCAAGCAAGCGAGTTTTAGAAAATCTTTGAATGCAGTTTTGTTTCTTTTTAAAAATAAAGGATTGTCTCTTTTAAGTAAAATGAGCCAACTTAAGGATTTAAGGTAGTTTCCCTCCAGGGCCCGACTTATTTTTCCACCCTGTATATTACATAAATAGTTGAACCACTAAAACCCAGTTTGTTTATAAGTAGGGTATATTTTAAGTCCGTCTAGGTAGCCAAGTCTGTCGCCATGACAGCTATATTTGTATTGTTGTGTTCGAACAGTTAGAAGATAAGACAGCCACCTCTTGAGTGGTTGAGGATTCCGGGTGAAGTGCGCATTCACCCTCGGCCTTATCGTCACTTGTTGACCATCAGATAAGATATGGTGACATCCTTCATCTTTCACGCATTCCCGCACATTTGTTCCATTGTCATCAGGACTGACCTTTAAATACTTTTAGCATTTGTAATTGAGCAAATGCGGCAACTCCGATCATTGTATTATATTTTAAAAAAGGTGTTTCTGTGACTGAATAACAAAGATTATGATTCAACAGTTCATATGGAATACATATATTTAATAATATATTATGGGTTGTATTTAATCGATCACCAAACTAACCTAACCTAACCCACAAAAATACTAAGTTAGCACCTAAAAATACAAAGTTAGCACCTAAACTACTATTTAGATGCTAACTTAGCATTTTAGGTGCTAGCCTACTATTTTTTTGTGGATCAATTTATTATTTCTCATATATTATTATCAATTACTATATAAAGGATGTCGTTTTGTAATTATTCCTCGTAAAGGAGAAACCCCATTTAAAACCTTTACATACATATGTATGTAAAACCAACATATTTTTCAGATCTAGATTTTGAGCCAATCAGTGGACAGGCAGCAAACGTCCGAACATGTTTCCTAAACGCGAGTAGAATCGTGTAAAATGTTATATTTCCAAAACCTGCTATAATACTGAAAATAAACAGTTTTGGCAGTTATTTTGTACCTAGTTAATTTAATTTTTTTTTTAAATAGGCAGAATCAAATGTTAATTTCGTGTCTACTTCTTATTTGCCTATCTGCTACATATTGTTTCCACCGCGACCCACATCCAATGTTGATCGTTTGTCTCGTGGACACATGTTCAGGTGCGCGCGAGTCGCTGCAAGGACGTTCACCTTGCGAATTTCCTATCGATACGATTATAGCGCTGCCTGCTCCACAAGTCCACACACCCAACACCATGCATTTGACATAGATAACAAACCAGAACAATGATTATGTGTGTACATAATACGATGCTGTATCACGCATTTTTGCACCTGATATTAAGTTGTCTTTGCTAAATAAACATTTGGTGCGTATAAAATTGAGGTAATTGCAATACAATTTGCTTTCAAGTGCAAATTTTGACCTGGTACATTATACATTTGTTATTTTATCAAAGTATTTTAGTAATATTTGATCATAAATAATAGCGCGGAAGCACGTGACTTGTTGTTTGTTGAATGAATGTTGAATGTTGTTGAATGTTTCAGACACGAATGTTTCGGGCGGTTTCGGTCGTTCCTGGCAGCACGGACCGGCCATGGCCGACCCCGGAGTGCCATCGTCGAGAGGCTGACCAGCACACAGGAGACCACACTTTTGTGGTGTACGGAGCGTGAGCTGCGCAGCGTCACGCTCTGAAGGCAACTATCGGGGGACCTCTCATTGCCCAGTGTGGTACAATCTATGCTGAATATTGAGAGGTTTTGTCACAATCTGACACATATCTAAATATGTCGCCATAACATCAATGTTTGTAGCATTGCTGTGTTCCAGCAGCTAGAGATAAGATAGGCAGTGCCTCAGTAAAATAAGGATTCCGGGTAAGGTGCGCTTCCACCATTGGCCTTATCGTCACTTAACATCAGGTGAGATCAAGGCACTGTGCAATATAAAATAGAAGTAGCGGGAGCTTTCCCGTTTCCTCCACCCGCAATGAAGTGTCAACTGGGGAAGCCTTAGCTGTCATTCAACCTTAAGCATCTGAAAAATGTCCAAATCCAAACTTCCACGTTCCACTGGCGGGCTGCGGCCTTGGGTCGAAACAGTTGTGTTGGTTTTGAGTTTATTTGTTGCAAACATACATACAAAAATACAAAGGTTTCCTCTTTAAAATATTAGTATAGATATGTTCAGTCACTAAAATGAAACAGCTTCACACTTTTTCCGTTTTTCACTATTACGAGTAGGTATCTGTTTGCAATAAGTATCACTAACTATAGTGGCTATACAAAGATACCGATTTCACCGTCAGCGCTATTTGCGTGCGGTTCGCTCTCGTATTACGAGTATCGCAAAAAATTCGCCATCATCCCGTGGAGATTAACTCGAGACCACAGATAAGATTGCGGCCGTTACTATGTGTTCAGTCTTTGCTAGGAATGCGGCACAGCTTGTTTACGAATACGCAAACAAACTTATTATAACTTTTGCGTAAGTATTCATTCATACAACTAGTTACAACTCAACCTACCACCAAAGGCAAAGACAAAGACAAAGACTTTTATAGAAGAAGTAGAAGAGTAGGTCATAAAGCTTTCCCAAATATTGTCAATTTTTTGGAATGACTCATCCGACTGTAACAACGAAATTTAAGATAAATAAAGATTCTTAGTTTACTTTTTGTGTCTTTGTGTTTTTGTACTTTTTGTGTCTTCATTTGAAATTATTTGTTTTAGTGTATTTTAAATGACAGTGTCATATATTTTTGGAATCTACTCATCAAAATCTACACAATAGTTTAAGAAAATATATGGTCCTAATTTACTTTCTTTTTATTATATATTTTTTAAAGAGACATGTAGCCTGGGACATGTTTATGCGTAAGTTAAAAACAAAAGTTTTTTTAATTCAACAACCTATGCTACCCGGGGCAATTTAAGAATTCTAACAACACCAGATACATATACATTTAGGAATTTAGAAGATATGGTAGAATTAACAAACCCATACACACAAACACACACGTACTACATAATGTAGAGTTCATGTACGAACTCTGAAAACATAACACATTCATGCAATCTGTATATTACTGTATATAAATTATTACATTTGTTTGTATTTTTTTTATGTCAGAATGGGTGTAGTAAATGTTGAAAATCAAATAAAATAAGTAGAATTTAATTGTAAGAATATAATAATACAAAGTGTCTTTAACTCCAGCAATGCGTCACCGCTCTTGAATTTCGTTTGCTTAGACCACATTTTGCAGTTAATTTAACAATACGCTTAATAGCAGATACATATTTCCTTTATTAATATGATTCATATCACGGGCAAACAAGTCTGCATTTAAAATATAGTATTGATATTTAATGTGAACATTTTAACGTTCATTTTGTAATATTTTAACAATCTTTTGTTTATAGCATTAGCATCCTGCATAGCTGTTTTGCTATTTAAAAGGAAAAATCTAGTACAAATATTAAACGATGATAAAATGGAAAGAAATATAAGACTTTAGTTAACACCAGAAGAATATATACTTATAGAATACGATTAATTACTTAATCTTATTTCTTCTCGTATCGCTTTACTAAATACAGCCAGACAGATAGAGAGAATTTAGACACTACAAAATGGGAAGAGCGTACTACTCGAGTGTATAAAAAAACAATAAAAAACAAAAAAATTCTAGTGTATATTCTAAGTATATTGTCATGTCACCCGGGGAGATAAAAATGGTTAAGTGGGACTCTCTACCCTTGACCCCTATCCCGCTGAGTTCCTACAAGTGAGAAAGGAGGGTATCCTCACTGAAACTCCTGTACTTCCCCTAACAAGCCGCGCAGATGATGATTTTTAAATCTGATTTAAAAAACGATTAATAAACTGATTTCTGCATCTGAGGAGATGCAGATGGTTATGTAGGGCTCTTAGCCCTACACCCCACGCCCTTACCAGTCCCAAATAGCTCAGCAGGACTAGGAGGGAGTTATACTCTCTAAAACCGCCCGCAATAAGAAACCCAACCCTTGCATGGGACATGTGATCGGGGGGAATATCCACTAAAGTTTTTAGTGGGTATTCCCTTCGATCATGTATGTAGTAGGTGTTACAGTACTCTCGAAGTATGTATCAGCTGCGGTCTGGAATTTGGTTTCAGAGTCAAAGAATTTGCCAGCAGTGAGCAGATTGGATAATTGTTTAAGTCAAGAGCTAGCCATAGTGGTGTATAAGTGGAGTAAAGGTGAAGGTGGTATGTAATACCCGCACTTGCAGGTATATGGAACATAATTATGGAGCCAGAATGGTCCCGGAACACCATAATCAATCAACAGCACGATTTCCGCATCGAACAGAAAGTCAACCCTTTTTTTTCTGGAGAAAACAGCTTGCGCGTGCCACTGCATTCGGGGAGACGCAAATGGGCTCTCTTTTGACCTGCCACGCCAAACCAGTCCCGAAGAGCTCGCCAGGACTGAGGCGGAGAGATATACTCACACCACCAGCAGTGAGGAACCCTCCCCTCGCGGAGCATGTGACCGCAGTCACGCAGGCTGTTACCTAATGGATCGCCTGCCGGCTGTGTGCTCAGGCTATCTGTGTTTGCGCGGTATCTAATCGCTGTTGGCGCAGCCTCCTTCGAGTGGCCCACTTACTGAACTCGCATCACCTAACTGTTAATTAATAATCTAACAACAATTTTGTATTTCTTAATTTTTCTAAAGATTCTTCTTAAGATAAAATTTTACAAGAAATGATTAGATTCGGAGATTTGGGATAATCAGGATTTTTTTATAGTACAATTTTATCTTGTAACTATATATTGTATTGTGAATGCAAAATTCAAAATAATATAGTAAAGTATAACCATAGAAATGTGTCATAGGTTCATTCGTGGTTTGTATGCAAAGTATCTTTGAAAATCTAGCGTAATTACTAATCAAATTAAAACTATGTAATTTTTACTTTGCTTGAAAATAAGGATGATTTAGTTGTCACATTAGGTACAAACTGTGAGTACTTTGTGAGTACTTTGTTCAAAGTATGCAATTTAACTTTCTATAAAGAAGTATTTCTGATAGGCCGACTGATTTTTTAGAATAGTGATCCCGATGGATGTCGAAGTTAAAATCAATATTTTTTTATTAAAGTTCACTTTTTTTAAATCTTTAAGTCGTATTAACTTATGTACTAAATTACTTCATGTGATACCAAAATGTTTAAAACCTAACTTAAATATATATTGTAAGGGCAGTTACAGGAATGAATATGACGTCAACACAGATAAAAATATTACGTATCAATTAACACTTCAACCAATCAATTGGTTTTATCAAAACGAAACGATGGGTTCAGTTAACTCCATTGCCGTTGCCGCGTGATGTAACATCGCCAATAAAACAATTGCCTTATCTCAAGCCTTCACTACTAGTTAAATAATAATCTAATACCAAGTAGGTACTGTACAAACTCAAGATTCACTTACAATTATGTCATTAATATTTGCCTTAACTGAAATCGTGTAACGCTTTTTTCAATTGTAAATGGATATTACAAATTGAAAAAAGCGATGGTTCTACTTGTAGCAATAACTTTTTTTAAGTGTAATATAGTTTATTGGTTAGTTAATAGTATTTCAAAACAAATTCATCAAACAAACATAGAGTTATTTTAATGATTTGAATGTGTTAAATTAAAAAGACTTAAACGCGCTCAAATTTCCTGTTCACACGATAAGTCTTTAAGACGCTCACGATTAGCCGATACGAATGCTCTGATCTAGTAATCTAGAAGAAAACCTTCGAGGTTTGGACAGACACTACGATTTGAGGAACCATTAAGTTTTTTGCCGCCCATAACCCTCCTACGTAGCTGTAGATAAACGAGCAACAGAAAGCTTTTGCTGAACTTGAGGACTTCATTAAACATGCATTGTTTAATATTAATATTTAATATTGACAAATTTTACTGATATATAACTATTGGTTGGTATGTTGGGAATAGACGCGTTGAAATGTTTTGTGCAAACTCCAAACCATCCCCTCTGAATTTCCGTCAAATAAAGTAGGTAAGTACTACTTTATTCAAGGCTCATTTATGAATTCTTACTTGTATAAAATACCCGTTGACATTATACCTACATAGGTACTCGTAGGAACAGTCTAGCAAGTCGGTATCGAAAGTTGTCAAAGCAACTAAGGAATCGATCAGGCGATTATCACCTTTTAGCAAAGTTATTTTTACATTGACCAAAGTATGACCAAACTTTCGTTTGCTGACCGTATATACATACCATAAGTATCATCATCATCATCATCGGCCTATCTTAGTCCACTGCTGGACATAGGCCTTAAGGCCTTACCATAAGTATAGTGTTTGTAAAAAAGACAGACAATATAAGTTAACTTTTGTGTCAAGTGTTGACACCATACATACAATACCACAGATTAGTTAATAGTAGTACTAAGGAGGCACTAACACAAGACGGCAAATAACGTAATCAATCATCATAAAAAATGTTATTATTAACGAGAATTATTTAATTTTGTATGTGTCCTTAAGTGTGTGTATTAATGTTGTCCTTACATGAATATAATAATAGAAATAACTACGACTGCAAGATGAGGACTGGGAGCGACTGTTTCGTATTAAGTATGATTTAATACTACTTAATGGCTAACTATACATAAGAGGCAGTAGGTTTGGGTGCCTGGTGCGACTTTTATTTGCCATTCGATCACGAAAATAAAAATTAAATTCGTAAATTTGGCGTAACTGTATCTCTTCTCGTTTGTCACCGGGTGGGCTGCTACAATACTATAATTTTGGCATAATGCCAAATAACGAAAATTTATTATCAGGAAAAGTAAAAATAATATTACGTACTTAATAATAATAATACCTATTAAAAGAAAAATAAATAAAAACAACCACTGCTCAATCAAATAACCCTCCCCGCACCATTCCAGGTGCAAAGGTGCCAACACACGAATAGCGTGATCGGATAGCCAATAAACCTCGCTAATGATTTAATACTAGGTACATAGTTACATACAGGACTTACTATGCTGATCCCATCTAAAGTTAAATTATGGATACTCGTGGTACGTCATCATCATATCACCAGCTCATTTTGTCTCCACTGCTGGGGCACGAGCCTTTCCTATGAATAATAAATAAATAAGTTTATTTACTCTGGATGGATAGGAAGAACTGGCCATAAACCATCACGCGGGCCCAGTGCGGATTGGTGGTTGATAACGACTGCGAGTGCAGCCGGGACCAGCTTTTACGTGCCTTCCGAAACACGGAGGAGCTCGAGATGAAACGTTTTTGGTCACCAATCCGATGACCGGCCTTTGCGAATGTTGCTTAACCTCAGCACTCGCAGACCGGGCGCGTTATCCACTGCGCCACCGAGCTCCTCGAAGCACGAAGTTATAGGGGGTCGAAAATGGCCTGAACTGTTTCGAGAAAAGGATGGTCGGCCGTGCCGCTTTTTTGCTCAAATTTGGCGAGGGCACTGCAGTGCCCCTAGATTTTGCCATAAAAATTCTCATTTTCGTTAATGGAATGGCGAATGAAACTCGCACTAGGCACCTTAAAGTACCTGCAACAAACACTAGGGCAGGCTGCTCCTAGACACAAAGTAAAGGAGGAGAAGGAAACTACAGAGTGTAAGCTTCATATACGACGCGCTCGAGCTACTCATATGTCCGGTGAGGCTGTAAATGGCGCCTGAGGTAATCAGCTAATTCTCTCCAAAAAAAAACCCTCTCAAGGATTTCGTGTCCGTGAGAGGGTGTGTGCGTTCCTCGAGCGCATCATGTCTTCTGCAGTCTCTTTATTTTGTGTCCTAACTGTGCAAACGCTTCGTGAAATATAAATTATATCACATAGTATGCAATAGCATCTTGTACCAACACGATGCGTTGCAAAGTCCACAGCAAATGAGATTAAGTGGGTCGCATAAATACCGAAATGAGTTTTGTTATCACTACCTGTGTGCCGCCAGATCCTCGGCTGATAACGCCAGGAATTTTAATGATGCCTCATAAATATTTCGCATTAGTTTGTTGTGCTAAAATTGGAAGTCGCCTGGTATAGTGCTTTGAACTTGCTGATAATCTAGATTAGACTGTAGTTTAGATATTTACGAAATGTTAAAGCAAAAACAAGAATTGGAAACGAGTTGAAAAATTTCTACGAGCGGGATTTGGTCTCGCACCTTCTTACACAGACGTATTCTCGGTCAGATACTCGGTTTGGATTCAATTCCCGGTAGTGGTAAAAAGTAATTGTAATTGTAACTTGTTCGTAACTAAATTTGCGTAAAATGTATATAGGTTAGGTAGTTTAGGTGGGTACCCATATTTATACCAGAAAACAAGAATTTGTTTTATTTAAAATATGTGAGAGACGCGTTTCTTTGGGAATGAATTGACTATGAGGTATCTGCAGAATACCAGTGGCATGACAACACGCGTTGTCACGGCTCAAACTGAGCAGAGGCCTATTTGTTGTACCTACCAAAGTTGCTGTTTATTTATTAGTTTTATTTTTAGTTTAATTTCATTGTTTAGATTTAATTTTTATGTATGTACTGGTACCCAATAAACGTTTTTCTATTCTATTCTATATTATCCTAAAGTCTAAACGCTTGCACTACAAAGTGAATATTAAGGCAAATATGTCCTATAATTTCTTAATAATATTTTCCAAAAGTTATAAATTGTATCACAATGCACATGTGACAGGGAAGTCGTTAAATTACTCGTAGCAAAAAGTACCATATGGTTTTGATACATTGTTCTTGACCAGTGAGTGACGTAGTTAGAAAGAAAATTGTCATAAACATGAACATCCTGTAAAAAACTAACAAAGTAACGACGTACTACAATGTACATATGTATAAATACCTACTTATAATAAAAGTATGTTCGTATAAAAAATAAAAGGCGAGCATTCACGATTTTACCTACGACCACAGACCAAATATGTTAATATAGGTCTGTGCCTATGACCGACATCGATATAAGGAGTAACTACGAATATTTATGCTTTTGGGGAAAAAGGTCTAGTGTTTTTGTCGGTCGAAACTTATCTTAAAGCGTAAAGTAGTATGACCGATTTTGACGTGGTATTTGGAAACGTTTGGTACGACTTTGGGATGCTCTCATAAACAGTTTTTTTTGCCGACTTTCACTTCACCCCGAGCTAAAGTCCTTACCCTTAGAGACTCCCTCGGGTTCTTCCGCTCCCGATCCAATCCGAACCTTTTTTTTTTGTTTTTGAGAGAGTTTGCTGATTGCCTCAGACGGCATTTTCAGCTTCACCGGGCTTTTTTGGGGGCGGCGAGGAACGTAAAGGGTCCCTCAAGCCGTGTGAAACGAATCACCTTTGGAGGTTTTCTAGAGGGAACGGCATCGCGCACTAGTGCGCGTCCCCGTGCCCTACTAGATTCTCCGAAGGGTTCGGATCGGATCGGGACAATCCGAACCCCTCGGAGAATCTAGTAGGGAACGGGGACTCTCATGCGTGCGAGCGTGCGTGTGAGCATGTGTGCGAGCGTGCGTGAGTCATGCTCTCCGGAAAACGTCTAACGGTAAAATTGAGTTTTCTAGCATTTACGTATATTGAATTGAAATGAAACTACTTTTACGGATCTACTCGGTCACAGGGAGACTGTGACCACGGAACCTGCAAAGGGTTCGAAACGTCAGGATTAAAATTAATCAATTAAGTATATGTGTACATCCGTCACATCCGTCAAAGTATAATTTAAGAAATAACTTAAGAAAACAATATGTGATTTACCTAAATGTTATTTTATATCTTTTTATCTGCTTAATTAGATAGTAATCTTCGTATGTTAACTTGTAGTTTTTGAAATGCAGTGTATTCACGCTTTTGTGATGCATTCTTGCTCCCATCATTGTTTTTATTATTGTTCTTAGTTTAGTTTGAATGCATCCTGTTGTGTATACCTTAGTGAATAAATAAATAAATAAGGTATCTAACTAGGTACTTTATCCTTACTTCCTTATTAAATATTATATTGTTCGGAACAGACTGTAAGGCTGTATGGCCAAATGGTCATTTTTGCGGTGCCGTAAAATAAAAGAAAAAAATGGCAACCGGAAGATGACAACTGTCATGTAGACTTCTTGGCGGGAAAGTGAAGAGTCATGTCTGCGGTTTTGTTTTACTTTCTAAAATTTGTGTTATGTCGAATATTAATGTGAAATAATGGTGGATTATTAACCGTTAAGTGTTCGTGAGTGTGCATGAGTGTTGGCAAATGAAACAAAACAGTGCAACGTCACTTTTCAAATTCTCTCAAGAAGTCCGCCCGAGGACTTAGTAAAGCCCCACATCTTTACTGAGATACTCGAGGGGTTGGGTGGTATATCATTTCTCATTTCTATTATCATTCATTATCATCAAACAGAAAAGAAATATTGCTAATTTATGTATTACTTGTTAGAAAAATTACTTTGACACTGGCTAAATGTGCTAATCGCACGAAGCCATCAACAAAATGAAAAAAAAAAAAACTGTCATGTAATGTCAGATTGAGTTGGAAAATTATTGTCGGCGCGTACTCATTACGTTTTGATAACTTGTGAATATTAACCTCCGGCGAGAGGGAATTGTACATTTTTGTTTTTTTGGAGTGTAATGTCCTGCCGAGCACAGGTCTAGTGGAGATTTATTTGTTAGCAAAAACTTGGACGGTTCCCTAAGAGCAAGGGAACACGCAGTGTAAACGCGCGTGAAGCACGCGCGAAGCGTGAATTCGAAATACGATCGGTATCGGCGCCCTGCTGACGCCTGCAGGTCTTGCGTGCCGATTAGAGGTACCGATCGTCTTCCGAGTGTTTGATAGCACCGGATTTAACAGCGAGCTGTTGGCTCAAGAACTTCTTCTTCCTCAACCTTCCTTGCAACTATCTCGCCCTTTAGCCATACAGCTCCGAGGAGCGGCCAACTGCAGCTTGGGTAATAAAATTCCGACTGATTTGCCATATCAGTTTAAAAGAGTGCAGTTTCCCCTGAAAGCAGCATGCAAATGCTATGCTATTACAATAAATAAAGCTCAAGGACAGACGCTTAAAGTTGCAGGTGTTAATTTTTTTTAAATATGTTTTTTCCATGGGTACTATATGTGGTATACGTGTATCAAACCCGCAAAACTTTTGTGTTTTGGCAAAAGATGGAAAAACTAAAAACGTCGTGTATAAAGATGTACTTAAGCTATTGCAGTAAAATACTGTAAATAGCTTATTTTAATGTATGTAATTTGAAAATAATTTAGCATAAAAAATTAAAAATACTGCCGTAAGTCACTATTCCATGCGGACGAAATCGCGGGCACAGCTAGTCGTTATATAAATCCGGTGTACACTCGGCCTTATCATAACACCACGTTTGCAACAAAAAGTTTATTTTGTAACCAGAGTAGGAACATGCGATGATTGAATCATTGCAGCGTTCACAGCGCTCCCCCGCGGAAGCGTCCCTACTGATCGTCCACCTGACCACTTATTAACGGCTATCTTAATTTTACAATTGACGTGCTTTATCCTATTTGCTGCTCCTACACATTACTATTTTTAAATCGACTGCACTTATTTCATTGCAGTTGTTGACTGATGTGGCTTTGTTGCTATTGTTTTTGTGCTAGGCGCGTATAGCAAAAATTGCATAGTGTTATCAGATTTTGTGTGTATTTTTGTGGAGAACTTAGTTGGTTATCTGCTGTTCCGTTTGATAGATCGAATTCGAAATATTGTGATTTAGTACCATACGAAAGTTACGGACGTAGGTAAACGAATCACACGACTCAAGTGGTGGTGGGCAAGACTCGTGATTAGACGGGAAGACGGCAGATGGACCCGGTGGCTAACAGAGTGGTGGGCAAGAAATGCTCGTCGATCGGTAGGCAGACCTCCAGTTCGATGGTCGGACGACCTAGTTCGGGTGACGAGCAGGGGATGGATGAGGATGGCACAGGACCTTGAAAAGTGGCGTGCGAGGGAAGAGGCCTATGCCCTGGGGCTGATGATGATGAAGATGATGGTCTACTGTTATACGGCAACGTAATCTGTTCTAGTCTTTTGAAATCAGTGGCGATTTTAATAATAATAATAGAATAAAAATTTATTAACATTAGTCCTAATGGTGGAGACTTACCAAAGCGAACATCATAGCGTAACCGTAACGTACCATTCGCGACGAGCTTGATAGGTGATTGCTGCCTGACCGATAACATGGCGCAACGAGCGGCAAGCGGCTATTGCTCACTGTATCTACTGTTACTGACCATGAGAATGCTCGCATCGAACATGTTACGTTACGGGCACGGTAAAATGCTCCGGTCAGTCTCCACCATGACCAACTGAGAAACAACTCCAGGTAAGTAATTTTATTCGTGTTGGGGTTGCTTCGCTCCAAACTTTTGTTGATCTAACCACTATAGTAGAGTACGCATGTAATACGTAAGTGAACACAGAGAAACTAATCACTTCCAAGATAATTTCGTTCAAACATCTTTCTTCTATCACGAATTAAAAAAATAACAGAAATAATACCCCAGAAATAATTATACTCTTTTATAATGCTATATGATGATGGAGGATTTGTTATAGTAGGTAGGTGGGTACCTAAGTCGCGTCCCATTGTTCCTAAGGATATTGTATTGTTGAAACGACTTAAAATCACGCAAGCGGTTTACTTCGAGTACTTATAAACGATGACGTCTAAAAAACTTTTCATAACAAATAGGTAGTTTCTCGCTGACTGAGTAGGTAAATCGCATTATTCAATTGCTAGTGGAATCAGATTCCTGTTGCACTTTGGCCTGCATCCTAGACCTCAATGCGTCTACCAGACCATGATGACCCAACTAATGATGATGGAGCATCCTTGTCCGCAGATTGTAAACGATTGTCAGTGCTATAAATAACAGCATAGGTAACTAATTCTTATTGTATATTCTGTCCTATTGCTCATAGATATTGTTATACTTAGTGATTAAACGAACTTGCCTTATGTGAAGTTCTACCATAATTATACGAGTTGCTTCGATACACGGATCTCACAACTTTTTACGGTAGAAGAACTGAGTTGCGAGACTTGGTTTTTTTACAAGTTTGTTTTTGATGGCTCATTTAAACTATAGTGGATGAATGGCGAGCTAGTACGCGCTACTACAAGTTAAAATAAAATAAATAAAAATAAAAAAATTGTTTATTTGTCTCAAACACAGTAAAATAGAATAAAAAATACAACGCACATTGACCAACATAACTTGACGTTGAGACAAAAAGGTCTATGACTCAGTGGCTGCAGGGGACCCGCAGCCTCTGCTATTCTGCCATAACCAATAACAATGAAATAATTGGTGAGTATATTACCTATTTATAAAAGACGCGGACAGCATACGATATTACACATTAAAAAAAAATACACATGTACACAAAAATCCACTTATTACAAACAGGAGCCGGGTGGCTAATCATATCAATGATAGACATATTTTAAGGCCGATGCCAGGGATTGCTTATGAAGTAGCCAATTTCGGCATTTAGTTGTCCTTAACTAATCTCGAGAACGAAGCAATAAAGTATAATTGTGAAGTTTTTGCTAACCGGAGGAACAGTAAGCAATAGGCATCGAATACTATGCCTGAGACAGGCTGGACAGCCCCACCACAAAATATGAGGGTACTGAACAGCTCCAATAATTTAAGTGTCCGAATCGTCAGTAAAAAAAAAAAAAAAATTAAAAAGTGTCAATTCGGACACTGTGTCCGAATATAATGTGTCCGAAACGTCAGTGACCCAGGAGGACCCAGAAGGTAACCTAATACATACCACGCTCGAGCAACGCAAACATAAGCCCCTTGCACGGACACCGATTTCGGAATAGCTGCTTTCTAACCGCCTCTGTGGTCTAGTGGTTAAGACCACCGGCTTAGACCCAGAAGTCACGGGTTCGATTCCCAGCGTGGAGTACACGTTTGTGTACTCGGTTTGGTTGGTGGTAGGACTTATTGTTTGTCCGCCTGACTAGCAACCACCATCTTATCTAAATATGTCGCCATAACATCAATGTTTGTAGCATTGTTGTGTTCCGGCAGCTAGAGATAAGATAGCCAGTGCCTCACTAGTTGAGGATCCCGGGTGAAGTGCGCTTCCATCATTGGCCTTATCATCACCTAACATCAGGTGAGATCAAGGCACTGTGTTCACCCGTAAAATAAAAATAAAATAAAAATTTAAAAAAAAACCGTGCCCGTGAGGTTGTGTATGCGTACGTTGGTCGAGCGCGTTTTTATGAAGCTTGCCTTCTGCAGGCTCCTTATTTTGTAGCCCCACCCTCCCGTAAGCCATGCAAGTCCACAGTACCTTCACAAAGTTGGGTTCCCTACATTAAATCGAAAGTTGCGACATCGAATGTCACGCATAGGGTTGTAATCCGTCCGGGTTTCCCGGATTTGTCCTAGTGAAAACTCGAATCAATTCAAATTCGAGTTTCATAAAAACTTGTTGACATGTCCGGGTTCTGGGCTCCAAAATCCGTGGTTTTCACGCGTCTTGTCCTGGTTGCCAAATTTTAGAGATGGCAACCCTAGTCACGCACGACAGCGTAAACGGTGCGTCGAACGGTCATCAAACCGATATGGTACGCCATTATCGAATGTCTCAATGTCGAACCATTACTGCATCGAATGGTTAACACAGCGAATGTTTTGACATCCAAAAGCTGTGGTATCGATTAATCATGACGTTGAACTAAATAAAAATAAGTACGTTTGATTAGACAAAATGAACTCTAAAAAAGAAATAAAAATATTGATTTGAAAGGCCGAAAAAGTACGTTAAAATATTGTGAAATAAACGCAGATAAATAAATAAGGCAGATAAATAAATAATGTATTGTTAATTTTTTTTCCTTTAGTAGTAGATAATATCAACTGCATGATATCATTCTACGCCTACGTGTTTTATAGGACACAATGTCAAGTTAGACTTCTAACTAGTACCCTCATTCAAAGTAGTGTTTTGAATGAGGTGATACCGAGTAATGGTGTGATACGAAACTACGATAAGTGAAACTAAATTACTTAAAACTGATAAAGACGGATTGTTTGGTTATAGTAGATGGGTTTAAGATGGTTTAGAACAAAATCAGCGATAAGGGAATTTATTACCGTTTAACTTACCATTCGATATGGTGACAATCGATGTCGCGATTATAGAAATAGAAACGTATGTTTGTTTGACTCTTCGATAGTTTAACCTGTTGATACTGTGATCACTCGATGTCGCGACATTCGATGTGGCGTACCATCGGTTTGATGACCGTTCGACGCACCGTTTTCGCTGTCATGACATTAGATGTCGCAACTTTCGATTTCATGTAGGGGAACCCCACAAAGTTAAACTGCAAAATTTTGTAAGTATGTCACAAACAGCCCGGAATGTGTTGAAAACTACTCATATTGTACCTATTGGAAATCGTGTATGTACGTTTGTGTCAATAAATGTTTTTTCATTATTTCTTAGTTTCCATAGGACAACAGAAGTAATTGTTGTATGAGTATTTCTTATCTGTAAGGCCAATCAGCCTGATAGCGCGCCAATCAACAGCAACACGCAAGGATGCCGCTGGTTAGCTCCAGTGACGTCATCACACATCGCTTCATACAAACATTCCTTGTTGTTATTATCCCTACTCCTATATTATCCTTGGGGTTTTACGTAACCTTCGCGCTAGCAATCGCTAGCTTCAGCGTAGGCGTTCGACAAACGTACGCACAATGCAGACGCGATGCAGTCTCCGCATCCGAGGCTCATACGTTTTGCGGGTTGCGGTTGTGATTTTTCAAGTAACGATATTGTAGCGACTTTAGTCGTTGAAACCATTTCCATATTTACATACGATACGAACGAATTTCTTCGTTCGATTTTAAATTAATGAATGAATGAATAAAATTTATTTCAACCAACTTGGGTAATTACCCACACAATTAATATTAAAATTAAATCAATTATATTAAATTACACTCAATAAAATTAAATTAAACAAATAAAATTACAATCAATTCAATGAAATAAAATAATATTCAACACTAATAAATCAAATAAAATTACACTAATTCACATAATGTTTGTGGAAGTTGTATGAGTATTTAATTGTTTTTTTTATTAATATTAATTTCTGCCATAAAATGTCATAACTAACCAGATCAAATGCTTTCAATAGGGCGAGGAAACAGGCAAAAACAGGTGTACTTCTATCGGTATCCTTAGTACCTGATGGTTTGCTTCAAACACAGTAAGAGAAGTTTCTGTGGAGAGACCGGACTTAAAACCAAACTGGTTGTCGTGAATTTGTAGGTGTTTATCAAGCTGGTAGCTCAGCAAACCATCAAGCACCTTGGCGATAACGGTGGCTAGTGAGATAGGCCTATAATTGTTTCCGTCGCTCCTGTCACCAGTTTTGATTTTTACGATAGGCACCACGACAGTTCTCATCATCTGAGCAGGCAAGTACGAGTGCGCCACACACAGGTAATAGAACATAACGTTTAAAGAACGACTTTAAAATCGGCTCGATTGACAGACAGAAATACGAAAATATTTCAGAGTCGCTACAGTATTTTTACGATATTCGTTATAGGAATCTGGACAGTGCCCAGATCGCGGCCTGGTGCTTATTTGAAATACTTCATATTAATACCTCATCCGATCGTGACCGTGCCAGCGGCGGCAGACCACCTGTTTGGGTGTGGCTTTAAGGGGGCAGGTGATACAATACATGGGAATGGGGTCTCGGAAGACTAGAGGCTAGAGGCCAGGCTGGACCTCAAGTCAATTCAATAACATCTTGGTAACCTGATTTTGACGTTAGGACTACATACTTACAAAAAAACTTGTAAAAATTTGGCCACCGACATACGATAGTGGACGTTTTAATTATAGCATTATTCAAATAAGTCACCAACAAATAAAACCATTATTTTATTTACATTACTTTATTACGGCTTTAGCAAATTCAACTCATTACCCTTATAAGCGTACGCTTTAAAATCTCCAATTTTCTCCCCGTACAAGTACATTTTAACCCTTTTACTGGTAGTGGCAATATAGTTGCCACCATAATTTGAACCTTATGTGGTTGCAATAGCGTCGACAACCAATAAAAATCTATTATGATGTACCAGTCAAAGGGTTAAAGAAGGTATCACTGAAGAACGCCGGATCAAAGGGTATCCTCTGGCATCCGAGCACGATCCACTTGGCACTGAACTCTGAGCAGGCGGTGGAGTACAAGACCTTGTCTTCAACTCTGCTTATTTTGTATCTCAAGAATGTGTCGTTAGCCGGATTTTAACATTAGGACTATCGACTATGGTGACTTTAGCATTATTACCAGATGAATAATACATAAAGACAAATAAATAAAACATCTTTACTTTACATCATTTTATTACACTACGGCCTCAACAGATTCAACTCATTACCTTTCTAAGCATACGATCATCTCCCCGTCCTTATACAAATACATTTTAAAGCAGGTAGAGAGGTATCACAGAAGAACGCGGGATCAAAGGTTACTCTGGCATCCGAGCACTATCCACTTGGCACCGAGTTCTGCGCAGGTGGTGCAGTAGATGGCCTGGACTTCAACTCTGACTTAATAACGTCTCAAGAATGGTTCAGTAGTCCGATATTTACATTAGGACTATCAACTATAGCGACTTAAGGGGGTGCAGCGCGGAATTTGAAAATTTACGTGTTTTTAAGTCACTGGTGCTAGGCGCTGAATAGGTCTTATACATTAAAAAGACTAGTATAGGTTAGCTTGATCCTTTCACAAGGTCATGGTTGTCTTGGAATTTGAAACAAATACCCAGAAACTGCATAAACAATACGTAAAATAATGATATCTAAAAACTTATTTCTTCAGAAACTTTGTAAATATAGCACAAATGAAACAATGATCCGACATCAAAATGTTTGTATTGATATTCCGCAGGTCACTGTTGTCTTATTTTTCAATAAAAAAACATGAATATGAAAATATTAAGACTTTTCTTATTTTTTACCCAAACGCCTATGATTTTACGAAAGTAAACATTGCTCTAATTAAATCACCAGCCTACTCTGTACAGATATTAGTGTGCGTGCGTATTCTTGTCGTGCGCCGTTGTCACACCACTGCCACGCGCCGCTCGCTCGCTATCATAAAGAAACTTGAAACTCGCAGTTTTGCGTCCGCGCTGCACCCCCTTAAGCATTATTTAATTGACAATATTTTCGAATTGTGTCAAAATATAAAACACATTTATTCAATCTACGTCGTTATATTACGGCTTCAGTAGATTCAACTCATTACCCTTATAAGCGTACGCTTTAAAATCTCCAAGCTTCTTCCCGTCCTTATACAAGTACATCTTAAAGCAGGTATCACAGAAGAACGCAGGATCGAAAGGCACTCTCTGGCATCCGAGCACGATCCACTTGGCGCTGAACTCCGCGCAGGTGGTGCAGTAGACGGCCTGATGATGCGCGCGTTCAGTATGTAGCGGGTACTGGCTGAGTAGCATGGCGTCGCGAGGGCCGAGCAAGCGAACCTCGGAGAACGTGAACAGGTGCTCGCAGTTGCCTTGGTGTACGTACACCTGGAGGAATAAAGTAAGTGGTACACTTCTGAGATTATAAGTAATCTATAATACAAATATTATCATTTGAAAAAATACAAAGCAGAGGGTAAGGAATTTAACAAGAAACTTTATAAATTCTACAGATGGCACACAAAAATATTAATTAACAATGCATATAAGCAGCGTATAGATGGTATACAAAAATTATCGATGAACCAGCAAAGTTCTGGGGATATGTCAGAGATAAGAAAAAGGATAGACGATGCATTAATAATTTTAGTTATGAGACGGAGTCGAGGTGTCGGGTCAGGCAGCTGCCGCCGCTTTTTCCCGATACTTTAGCTCAGTTTTTCAAACAAATGTGCCACGGCTGGACTCCACGGAGGCCGCGCGTGCTGTACATTCTCAGGTGGATGTTACAAATGTCACTGTTAATGACGTCAGTGAGGCTGATTTTAAGGCTGCAGTTAAGCGACTAAAATCCAAAACAGCAGGGGGTCCTGACGGCGTACCTGTGTTTCTGGCGAAAGATTGTGAGTCAGTTATTCGCACTCCATTACTATATATTTATAATCTTTGTCTTAACGATTCGAAATATCTTGCATGCTGGAGGCTGTCACGAGTAACGCCAGTGCCAAAGGGAGACGCCAAGGGTGATATAAGGCAATACAGACCAATCGCAGTACTTTCTGTGTTTGCCAAAATAATCGAGTCCATTATTAACAGTCGTATTATCCGGCAAGTTGGTGGTCTACTACATACTAGCCAACATGGCTTTCGTAAGGCTCGGTCGACTACAACGAATCTAATCGATTATGTCTATGCAGAAATGGACGCGGGGCGACACAGGTCGATGCCGCGTATTTTAATTTTAAAAAGGCATTTGACCTGGTCGTCAACGATGTATTGCTGAGAAAACTAGCATTGATAGGTTATACGCCAAGGCTTCTAGATTTTTTTGCCAATTAATTGGCCGATAGACGCCAATTTGTGTATATGCAAGGTTTTCAATCTAAGGAATACCACACAAGATCTAGAGTCAGTCAGGGTAGTAATTTGGGGCCTACATTATTTCTAGTAATGATTAATGATTTGCCTGAGGTTGTTCGCACTGCTCGATGTCTTCTGTTCGCGGATGACCTTAAGCTGTTTGTTAGGTGTGAAAGATGTCTCAGATGTGGAGGATCTTCAAACTGATATTGATGCGGTGTCTGAATGGAGTCTATTGAATCGTCTACCCTTTAACAGCTAGCTCTAAGTGCAAAGTTATTACTTTCTCACGCAAGCGTTGCCCAATAAAGGTTAATTATAAATTAGGTGTCATGGATGTGAAATGGGTAAGTGAAATAAAAGACTTGGGACTAATTTTGGACAGTAATTTGGATTTTCATAAACACGTCACCGCGACCTGTAAACAGGCGAATAAGTTGTTGGGTTTTGTCATGCGGACTTCCTTCGAATTCAAAGGTGTGGCTGTGGCCCAGGTTTTGTATACGCAGTAAATTAGAATACGCGGCAATTATATGGGACCCACAGGAGGATAAATATTCTGTACTAGTTGAGCGTATACAGCGCAAGTTTGCACGCTGGCTTTACAAGCGTCGTTATGGGTACTACCCATATTTATATCCCTCGCTTTTTGTCGCTGGTATGGTAGACCTCAACACATTATCTTGTAGGCGGAAAGGTAAACTGTTTGCCCATTTCATTGCGGTGTTACACCATAGGCTAGACGGTGACTTGGTGTCTAAGATGAACTTTCAGGTGCCCTCGCGCGTCCCTTGGAATATGAGAATTAATTTTGACACCTTTATATTGTATTTTGACATAAAAATTTTTAAATTTTTTAGATTTTTTTGAATTTTTTAGAATTTTTTAGACTTTTTGACGACCTCCTTGGTCGAGTGGCTTGCACACCGGTTTTCATGGTGTCGCTATCTCTGAGGTCCCGGGTTCGATTCCCGGTCGGATCAATTTAGAAATACCTGTTTTTCTATATTGTTTCGGGTCTGGGTGTTTCCTATGTATAATAAGTATGTATTTAAGTATATTAACCTTTTGAACGCCAGAGCGCAAACGCATTGGCGCCCCTTCCACGCCAAGCCACAAATTCAGAGCAAATACCTACAAATAAAATAGGAATGCCAACGATCTTATCGATAATTTGTCAATAACCAATTTAATAATTGCTATTCGTCACATATTTTTGAAATAAAATATTACTCGTTATATCAATCTTTATTTGACACTATTTCGTATCATTTAACAGCAGTTACAAAATTCTAAACAAAGTAAAAGTAGACATTAGAACTGCAAACGAATAAATCAGATAATAATAAGGTACATCACTAATCTCGTTCGTTAAGTCATCCGCTGTCGGGAAGACCCGACTATGGCGTGGTTGGCACGACCTTTGATAACTTTCTCGCGTGTGAGGTAGGGATGTGACATTTCAAGTAAACTAAAAATTATAAACAACAAGGTAAAGAAAAGGTTGTCTATTAGAGTACTAATTATTAAGAGGCCTATTACATCTCGACTGTGATTTTTGCGTAAAATGCCCAGTTTCGTATTTTGTAGTAATTTTCCAGTTGTATTTATCGTTTTTATCGAATAATAAATTCATCCTTAGTATTACAAATTTCCACTCTGCGAGAAAAAGCTGAGTTCGGACGGCCGGCGCATCGCATTTTATAGTAATTTTGCAGTTGTATTTATCGTTTTTATCGAAATAGGATTATAAATTCATTATTAAATGTTTATTCCTCATGAAGTAACAATTATTCTGGTATAAATTTTGCTCAATAATATTATCGTAGATAGGAGAAATTCACATCGATCTTAAAGCGATTTTAGAAGTTTTGTAAAATGTAAAAATGTAAAAATGTAAAATGTAAAATCAATGATATCTAAAAATTCCGAGGCCGCTACGAACTATTCGACTATATAAGAGATAACATTCTATTTTTTTTATTTCATTTGTTTAGAACAGTGGTTCAATCTAGGAGCTCAAATAAGTGCCTTCGCGCATTTTATGAAAATCTTTCTCTACTATTTTGGTTTTCTTTAAAAAGGTAAGCAAAATTTACAAAAAGCGAGGCCGCTACGAACTATTATATGCCAATAGCTATTCTGCACTATTCAATAAATTTACCTAACTCACCCTTCACTAGCTGTCGTATCTTGCCGACTGTGGCGTGAGGAGAACACCTTTTTTAAGGATTTCGATTAGCAATATTTAATGATAATTTTTGCTAGTGAAATGTAACTAATGGATATATCTTCGTGCCATTTTACAATATATCATTACTGTACTTTTAAATAATAGGAAAAAGAAACACAAAAAAGTTAATTTAGTATATTTATTTTGTATTTTAAAAATTTCGTTTTCTCGTCGGCTATACACGACGGTGGCGTGTTGGGCACTTTTTCATTTGTCGTCCAGTGCCGACCGTGGCGTTCAAAAGGTTAAGTATGTTTATCCGTTGTCTAGTTAACCATATAACGAGTTTCTTAAGGAAGCTTTTCTTGGGGCTAGATAATTGGTGTGTGGGAAACATTTATTTATTTATTTATTTATTTATTTTAGTTGATTAATTTTGTTTATTTTGGTTGTGGGTTTAATGTTTCTATATTATTGTATTTAGCATTATACATCAACACGCCAGCGTGTTGGTGTATATGCGAATTCGCGCAGCGCAACCTAGCTGCGACAGTAAGCATGGCGCCGACGTACCTCCGGATGTCCCAGCTTGAGCACGAGGTCGACGAGGCGCGCGGTGGCCATGTCCCGCGCGGGGAAGGCGCCGATGCCGCGCGCGCTCGCCCACGCGCGCACCGCCGCGCTGTGGTCCACGCAGCCCGCGCGGTAGTCCACGTAGAACACGTTGTTCACGAACAGGAACCCCGACGGGAACAGCGTCTGGCAATATCAATGTTTACATTCAAACGAGATAATTGAATTAGAGTTATTATTAACGGGATTCTTACCATGTTTATTGTATGTGGGTATCCGATATTTCGGCACAGTTGCGTGCGCAATGATCGCGGAATTAAAATCCCACCCGCATTAAATTCCGTGATCATAGCGCATGGAGCTGTGCCGAAATATCGGATACTCAAATACAAAAAACATGGTTAATAATTACTCTGATACACTTGTATCAGAGTAATTATTAACCATGTTTTGGTCACTTGACCATGAAAGTTTAAATAGAGAAATTCAAAATTTCTCTCTTTTTTCAGCCTATAATTACCTATTGCTGAGCGTAGGCTTCCTCATATTATGCACGCCATCCTGTCCGATTAATTCGAAATCTGTTTGTATTCAAATATAACCCTTTTTAGGAGCTCGATGGCGCAGTGGTTAACGCGCCCGGTCTGCGAGTGCTTAGGTTAAGCAAGTTTCGCAAAAAACCGGATGTGACCAAAAATTTATCATCTCGAGCTCCTCTTCTCTTGAGAGATTATTTCAACTTTTTTGCTTGTTAAGTCATCTGTCTACTGTCCACCAAACCAACTGCGTGTGTCGTTACTATTGAGTAAAAGTTATCTACAATTTGTATTTTATTTTTATTTTATTTTATTCATTACACAGTAATTTACACAAATAATCATGAGCTAATTAATAACAAGTTTCCACAGACATATAAAAAATGTAATGCAATCATAATTCGAGAAGTATATGCGTGACGCTATTTTCCAGTATATATAACACAGAGAAAACATAAAAAAGAGAAAAATAACATAGCTACATACCCCAGTCCTACCCATCATCTCAATAATGTGTAAGAAATTTAGTTACGAGAGCTCGCTTCAGTGAGATAATGCTGTCACAAATAAGTCGATTTCCATGTCATCGTTAATAGAATTGAACAAGCGACACGAGCGGATGGCTGGATAACGTAACAAATGATTAAAGTGGTAATTCATAGGAATTCACTTCATCTTTTAGGAGAGCGTTCATACAATTTTTAGTTTGCGGTTGGCCTGAGACGGCTTTTACAGTGTCACTTTTTTGGGGGCGGCGAGAAATTTAAAGGGTTTCTCAAACCGTGTGATCCTAACTCTGAGGCTGGTTCCTGAGCTGTGCGGGACGCCCGTACGGGCTCCCGAAGCGGAGACACATGTGAGGCGCTTAGAACATCGTTTCACAGCGACGCGGTGTGACCCGCTCCGGGTAAAGTCCGTACAACGCCTAGGCGCCTTACATTGTATCTCCACTCCGGGAGCCCGTACGGGCGGCCCGCACAGCTCTGAAACCAGCCTGACAGAGGGTTCTAGAGAGAATGGCATCACGCAAGAGTGTCCCCATTCCCTACTAGATTCTCCGAGGGATTCGGATCGAATATGGTTCATACGTATGTTTGTACCATGTGAAGCTTGTTGTCTATCGACAGAAAGGTTACAGTATTTAAGTACGTTACGTACTATCACCGAAAATCTCGCTCTACCACCACTAGGGCGATCATTCTGTGCCGGTATCAGTGGATTTACCCACACCAAGAACAAAGCTTTGTTCTTTTTAAAATTTACTATAACAAATAATTTTTATACTAAAACTGGTACAATACAAGATAAAATTTTACTAGAAAAATATCAACCAAGCTCAAAAAGCTCGAGTGGGAATCGAACCTACGACCCTCGGATCACTGGTCCATTGCTTCGACCGGTGAGCTACCGTCACCCGAGCACCGATAAATGTAAAGTTTAGTGGTTCCGTACCTTGGGCGCGGCGGAGGGCGCGTTGTCGGGGCTGTCGGCCACGTCGAGGCGCACGCTGGCGTCGTTGGCGCACACGAACCGGTCGCGCAGCGCCTGCATCGACAGCCGCCCCGGCAGCACCACGTCCGTCACGAACACCGAGTGCCGCCCCGACTGCGTACCACGAACGAATCGACTCAAAGTCAAATACGAAGGACCAAAATTTATAATAAAACAGCCTTTGTGTTAACAGTGTTAACGAAAAATTCTACGAACGGGATTCGCCACTCTTGTGAGAGGATATAAAACTTTGATAAAATAAACATATATCACAAACATTAGTTATTTTAGCAATGGAGAATGAGCTCAAGAAACTGATATTTTTAAAAAAAGGCTCTGAGAATCCATTTATACATACTTATGTAGCTACTACTTTTAACCTTTTGAACGCCACGGTCGGCACTGGACGACAAATGAAAAAGTGCCCAACACGCCACCGTCGTGTATAGCCGACGAGAAAACGAAATTTTTAAAATACAAAATAAATATACTAAATTAACTTTTTTGTGTTTCTTTTTCCTATTATTTAAAAGTACAGTAATGATATATTGTAAAATGGCACGAAGATATATCCATTAGTTACATTTCACTAGCAAAAATTATCATTAAATATTGCTAATCGAAATCCTTAAAAAGGTGTTCTCCTCACGCCACAGTCGGCAAGATACGACAGCTAGTGAAGGGTAAGTTAGGTAAATTTATTGAATAGTGCAGAATAGCTATTGGCATATAATAGTTCGTAGCGGCCTCGCTTTTTGTAAATTTTGCTTACCTTTTTAATGAAAACCAAAATAGTAGAGAAAGATTTTCATAAAATGCGCGAAGGCACTTATTTGAGCTCCTAGATTGAACTACTGTTCTAAACAAATGAAATAAAAAAAAATAGAATGTTATCTCTTATATAGTCGAATAGTTCGTAGCGGCCTCGGAATTTTTAGATATCATTGATTTTACATAAATACAACTGCAAAATTACTATAAAATGCGATGCGCCGGCCGTCCGAACTCAGCTTTTTCTCGCAGAGTGGAAATTTGTAATACTAAGGATGAATTTATTATTCGATAAAAACGATAAATACAACTGGAAAATTACTACAAAATACGAAACTAGGCATTTTACGCAAAAATCACAGTCGAGATGTAATAGGCCTCTTAATAATTAGTACTCTAATAGACAACCTTTTCTTTACCTTGTTGTTTATAATTTTTAGTTTACTTGAAATGTCACATCCCTACCTCACACGCGAGAAAGTTGTCAAAGGTCGTGCCAACCACGCCATAGTCGGGTCTTCCCGACAGCGGATGACTTCACGAACGAGATTAGTGATGTACCTTATTATTATCTGATTTATTCGTTTGCAGTTCTAATGTCTACTTTTACTTTGTTTAGAATTTTGTAACTGCTGTTAAATGATACGAAATAGTGTCAAATAAAGATTGATATAACGAGTAATATTTTATTTCAAAAATATGTGACGAATAGCAATTATTAAATTGGTTATTGACAAATTATCGATAAGATCGTTGGCATTCCTATTTTATTTGTAGGTATTTGCTCTGAATTTGTGGCTTGGCGTGGAAGGGGCCAATGCGTTTGCGCTCTGGCGTTCAAAAGGTTAAATGACACATCTATAGCGTGTAAGGAATATTATTGATTCATACAAAATTATACTTACTTAATTATATAATCTGGTTTAAAAAAAATATTTTTTTTTAATTAAAAGGAAGCAAACGAGCAGACGGGTCACCTGGTGGGAAGCAATCATCGCCGTCCTTGGACACCTGCAAGACCAGAGGAATCGCAGAGGCGTTGCCGGCCTTCGAATTTGCTCTCTACTAGCAAATATATTTTTTATCACCAATACTCGCCTACAGCCTAATGCGAGGCTATCAATGGCACCATCAGCCACTAAATGTATCTCATCTCATCACCTATTGGCCAAAGGTTTTTCTATGCGAAACAAATCATAAGAAAAACTAATCTTCTTATACTACACACATAGATGAAATTTTACGTACTTTAATTCTAACCATACAATTGTTATGGCTGTAAGGCCTGTAGATGCGAACTCGGAACAACAGCTCTTTGCCCGATTCCAGCGGTGTTTCTAAATACTCCGTCGGAGTTGAATAATCGTCCTGAAAAAAATATTATCAATTTAAACATAAATGTTTATTGAATAAAAAGAATAAAAGTAGTTATACCTGACTTTTATTATAAACTGTGACAGTTTAAAGAGTTCAAAAAAGACACTTACATGAGAACAATAATAACCTATACAAAAAGATTAATCTTAATAATGATCATCGAGAACACTCATTTGAGAGCTTAGTAAATAATTAGTAATAAGTGTAACAAACAAACGTAAGTAACAAATAAATTGAAGTCTTAAATAGTGCATAGTTTTTAATAACATATTTGGATAGTTTTGACTTAAAACTGTTAAATGAGCTGACATCTTTTATACAGGAAGGAAGATTATTGTAAAGTTGTGCCCCCTCAAAAGTGATACTTTTTTTTGCATAGTTAGTACGTGCTTTATTTAGGTAAAACAAGCAAGCTTGGCCGACGAAGACTGCTTTTACTTATTTGAGACTTTTTGGTAAAAGATAAGTTGGTATGGACGGTTCTATCAATAATTTTTCTAATTAAAATACATGTGTTATTATAATAAACGTAGAGTTGCGTATTCATTATTTTTGTTTTATTAAAAATGTTGTAAGTTGGTGTTAAATATGGAAAGCGAAAAAGGGTTTTTATTACTTTATTTTGTCCCTGCAACTTTGTCTTAGCAGCGCTGCCCCAAACCTCAATTAGATACAGTAAATGTGATTAGACGAGAGAGTTATAAATATTGAAACATAATTTTTTTGGTATACATGAGTTATGTTGCGTAGTGAACCAATCAGTGAAGAAAGTTTATTTTTAATATAATCAATTTGCCTGTTCCATGTTAAATAATTATCCATTCTCAATCCAAGGTATTTTTCACACGTTTTTTGTTCTAAAGGGATGTTGTTAATTGTTAATGATTTGTGTAATGGAATACTTTTATTTTTCGCCTTAAAAATGATATAGCACGTTTTTGAAATATTTACGGTCAACAAATTATATTGGAACCATTCACATAAGATTTTTAGATCAGCTTGAGCTCGTTAGATGACATCGTGTATATCAGTTCCGAAATGAAAAAGGCAAGTGTCATCCGCATATAAATTTATATGACCGTGCAGTCCCAATTTTGCTATGTTATTAATATAGATTGAGAACAGAAGTGGTCCCAGTATGGACCCCTGGGGGACACTATACGTTATTACGTATAGTGTCCCCCACCTACCTATCTACCTATGGTACGTACCTATTGGTAAAGCACTACTTTGGAGATTATTAATTTTTACTACCCGTGACCTATTTGTTAAGTAGGATTTGAATAGGTTTAGAGCGCTGCCTTGAATGCCAATATTTTTAAGCTTTTCTAATAGTAATTTGTGACAGACGGTATCGAAAGCTTTTTTAAATCGATGAACACGCCCAGTACTATCTCTTTTTGTCAATATTATCTCTTATTTTTGTTATTAAATCAATTGTTGCTGCTGTAGCGCTGCTTTTAGATCTAAATCCATACATAGTTGTTCGGTTAAAAATTAAAAGAGTCTAGGTAGTGTATCAAGCGACTATATATTATTTTTTCAAAAAAAAATATATGATTGGAAGCACAGGATCGGTCGATAGCTTCCTGGATCGGCTTTAGGTCCCGATTTATAGATTGGTGTCACTATTGCGACTTTTAATGTATCAGGAAATTCTCCATCGTCCATTAATTTATTAAAACACTGCGCCAAATTATCTGAAATTACATTTTGTAGGCATTTAATAACTTTTGTATTAATTTTATCTAAGCCACTACTTGAGTTTAAATCTAGTGTTGTAATGATTTTAATAATTTCATCGGCACTACATGGAGCTAAATTAGAAAACTCGAGGCCGTTTGTTATTTGTGTTTCGATTACAGAGTTGTTGATATAATACATTCTAGGTATTTTATCTTCAGTATAGACCCTGCCGTTGAAAAGTACTCATTAAAAATCCCACAAATCTTGTCTGTGCCAGTTATTAATTCAGAATGGATTAAAAGTTTTGAAGGAGCACCACTTTGTTTTATTTTTTTGTAAGTTAGATTGTTTGTAAAAGACCACATGTTTTTAGGGTTATTAGTACAATTTGCAAATAGTTTATAATAATAATAATTTTTCGTGTTTTGAATTGATTTAGCTATTGTAATTCTTTTGTGTTTAAAATCATTTTCCAACTTTTTATCTTCTCAATTGTTTTTGTGCTGCATCCATAGATAGTTTCTTTGACTGATTCCAGTAATTATATTAGTATTGATCCAAACTTCTTGAGGAAGGTTTAATTTTTTTCTTAATACTTTATTGTTTTCTATAAGTTGTTTTATTATGATTTCCAGATCAATGTAGTTATCAGATTCTGTCCCCAGTCCTTGTGATTCTATGGAGTTGATTAGTTTCTTGTAGTCTATTGCTTCATAGCTTGAACGTATTTTTTGAGGGGGTTTATATTTATTTAATTGCAAGTAAATTTGTCTGTGATCCGACATTGATGAATTTATATAAGCGAAGTTAAAATGTTCTTCTTTTAAATTAGTGCTGACGTGGTCTAAAATAGATTTCTTTGTGACGGAGTCTCTGGTACAGTGAGTTTTGTTCATTTTGTTTAGTAATGTGTGTCCTGATTCATTAAGTGTTTGCTTGTATTTTTTCAATATTTTGTTTTTAGTCAGCAGGTCAATATTGAAGTCGCCAAAAACTATTGCTCTCCTTCGTTGTTGTAGTTGTGCGTCATATACTTCTAAAAATTTTTCATAATTTGTATGACCAGGATTGTACACCAATCCAACATCTAGTGCGAATTTCTCTATGTGTAACCATAAATAGTTATTTCCATCTTCGTATGTTGATTCAGTTAGATTATGTTTTGGGTTATTATGTACATATGCTGATACTCTTCCACCCCTATTATCCGTCCTATAGTTATAAGAATGCATGTAGTTAGTTATCTGTAGTTGTAAGATTAGATTTTCATTACGTAACCAGGTTTCTGACACTAAAATAAAGTGCACAGTTGTTGGTATTGACTTTATTATACACTTTAGTTCGTCTAGATTTCCTTTCTTTCGGATACTGCGAGCGTTTAAATATAAAAATGACAGACGTGATTTTTAGTCTGTATTTGTTGGTAATCGTTAACGATTTGATAGGTAATAGTGTCGGGTGAGGTACCATTTATAACTGTTGGTTAAAGTTTTTTAGAATTGATTTAACAATACTTGGTACGCCATTGTTGTATTTCATGGTTATTTCATTCTCTCTATTGTTTATTTACCGTGATAGTTCGTCTTTTACGCTCTGAAAGTATTTCTGCTGGGCTGGTGTTTGGTCAGAATAAATTTTGATATTAACTGGCAATTTATCTTTGTTACAAAGTAGTAGAAGTGCAGGTTCCGGTTTAGCAAAGCAGACATTGACCATACGTGTTTTTCCTTGGTTAAACTTGCCGATACGGAAGATCTTATTTGATTTAGGAATATCTCCACTCACAACAGAGGTTATATTTAAAACATTAGATTCATCTTTAAGAATTCTCTCTTGGGTGGTAGTGGAGATCTGCTCACCAGAGCAGGGTATACCAATACCAACCATAATGATGTTATATTCTCTCTTTTTGTGCTTATGAGCTTCGCGGATTATTTGTTCACTTAAACACAATTGATCAGTTTGAGTGGATGGTGGGCTAATTTTAAATTCCTTAAAGTCGTTTTCAAGTAAATTCAATTTATTTTCACCACTTGATACTTTTGTTTCTAATGGAGATAACTGGATTTGTATGTTGCCGTGTTCTGATGCTATTTTTGATGTTTCAGATTCATATCCTGAATCTGCGCGCAAATATCTGCTACATTATTTAGTTTAGGTTATTAAGTTTCTTGTTTATTCATGTGACGCTTTTAGCTCGATAATTTCACTTTTCATGTCGACTATGCTATCGTTCACTTGACCAATCATCTGAGAGTGTGAACCATCAAAATTTTCTAATAATGACGTTACGCGCGATAGCTCATTTCGCATTAGTTTAATTTCTTCTGAGCACAGGCACTCGTACTCAAGTTGTTTTTGTTTTCGGAATGTTATTTGCGCTTCGGTTAATTCACCACTTATTTTTGATAAACCCGGTTGCGAGCCACCTTCAGTGACGGTAGTAGGTGGGGAATGTGTTACATTCATTATTGGGTTTGTTTCTGTTGTTTTGCACTGTAATATTGTATCGATGCAGTGATCCAAACAATGCGCTACACGCACCAAATGCAGGGTCAGTGTGCGAGCGAGTCAAAAATAGCAACCGCACTCGTCCCGCGTGGGGTAAACCGTGTCGTCCCGCTCGCTGGTTCAGTATTGTAGTCTTTATTTATCACATTTAAAACGGTCTAAATCACATGACACAGGTCATAGCAAAATAGTTCTATTCTTTTTAACTATAAGTATTAAATTTAAGAGCACTAATTGAAAATATTTTAGAAAAAAGTTATATGTGTCCACACTGTTCGGCGGTCGGTCTGGTGACCACTCATATCATAAACTTTAACTTTTTAGAGGTTTAAAAGTAAAAGAAAATGTATTACTAAGAACAGAATAGAATAGCTCTTTATTGCTTACAAACGATACTTCAAAGTTTACCGGAGGACATGCCTAGGCACCTATTGCCTGGCTGGTGAAAACTACAGGGCCCGACACAGCTCTCTAACGCAACCTTGATGGTTAGTCTGTTAGTAGCATAGGTAAAAAGTTAAATCTTCTTACTCCCGGGCCCAAGATCCAAACCGCATGTTAAAGTATGGTTCATTATCAAACCTATACACATCTTACTACTAGGCTCAGGCTTATCACAAACAATAACTACCATGTGGTCCCATTGCATATTGATAAGTTATAAATTCAACCCTTTAATGGGCACATTTTGTTGAAATTTTTCATTGGTTTTTGACCTTATGTTAAGTTAAAATGATGGTGTCAACAGCTGCCATCTCATGATCACAATTTGAACCAATAACATAACTAACGTTTTTAAGCATGGACTTACATTGGTATTGTTAAATTGGTTACCTATCCAGTGACCTGGTATTGTGAAAGTCGCATAACTTGAAATATCACAACTTAAAAGTGCAAACCAACAAACTCCTCCTAAAAAATGCTGAATAGACTCAGTAGACTTACTGTTGGCAAAGGCATCATTCGAATGCCTCTATACTTAAATTTCTTGTGATAGTGGTTTCCAATATCTTTCTCAACTCTCAGTCGAAACTTCTTGTGTATGCAAAGTTTTATTTGATTAGATTTTTCTGCAGCTTTGTCAATTACTTGTTTTTCATGTATCTTGGAGACTGCTGGGAATGGGCCATATGTTGGCAAGTTTGTGGCCATCTTAACTTCATCACCTGTTCTCAAGTGGTCAGCACTAGAAAATAAAATAAAACAATATCAGCTTTATAAATATTGCTGTAGTACCTCACCAGCAGGGATGAAACGATACCACTGAGGTATCAATACTTTTACTAGATACAGTATTGCTCGTTAAGTATCGACACCTACTCAATATTGACTCAAAAGTATTGATACTTACTTGTAACAAGTTTTTTTGTAATATATAGGATAAATATAAATAAAAACAGCAATAACCATTGATTGTTTATTGATATAAAGACAAGTCATAACAAAGTGTACCTATTCTATAAAAATAAGTATATTTTTGTAATTTGTATACCAACTAAAAGAATGACGAAAAAATAAATATTGTGACCTGACCAAAAGTTTTGGTATTATACAATTTCTAAATGTGTTTTAATTAAATAAAGGATCTTGAACAACAGTCCATAGAATATGGAGATTACACAAGGGTAAGAGTACATATCTTAAACAGTAACTAAGTTTTAAATACATAAATGCTGTAACACATTTTGTTAACACTTAGCTTGCAAATAAAATATTGAGAATTCATAAATTTACCTGCAATATTTAGACAGTTTATCAAACTCCTCATCATTTAGGTCGTAACCAACAAATTCTCTAATTTTATTCTTAAAAAACTTTGGCAAATCCTTTTTGTATTCTGGTTGCCCATAGATAGGCAATGAGTTAAACTGCTCTGGAAGGTTTTTTGATAATAAGGGTTGTGAAACCAAATAGCCTTTTACTGGATACATTTTAGGTCCACTGTCTTCAATAAATAAAGGCTTTTTGTTTTTATATTCTCCATGTTCATTATTAAGACTCCTTTTTTCTGATGCTATATTTTGGACGGTTACATTTATATCACTTTTGTCTAACCCTAAGACTGTCTCTGTATTACGGGTATTAAGTGCCTGATCAACATTCTCATTTTTTATATTTTGCTCTTTATCTTTACAGTTTGGCGGTTTTACGTCCGATGTACTTGGCTGGTTTTCATCTGTATTTTCGATATCCATTATAGACTATTCTAAGAGATTCTTTTTTAAAGTAATTTTTTAGGCAATAATACTATATATAATGTAAAATTACAAATTTATGAGAGAGAAATAAATCGGATCTGAGGCACGAAAGAAATCACTGTGGAAAACTGCAAACCAAACATTGACATTTGGTTTGGTCCTCCAGTCCCTCCTAGCCAGTGACATTTTTTTTTTTTTTTTTATAGTTTGTTCTCTGAGGAACCGGCTAAGGTCATAGACCATGCTGCCATGTCATTAGTTTCTTAATTTCATTAGTATTATAATCCTAAAGATGATGATGAATGATAATGGAAATGATGATGATGAATGATAATGGAAATGAGAAGTGAGAAATGATATACCCCCAACCCCTCGAGTATCTCAGTAAAGATGTGGGGCTTTACTAAGTCCTCAAGCGGACTTCTTGAGAGAATTTGATTAGTGACGTTGCACTGTTTTGTTTCATTTGCCAACACTCATGCACACTCACGAACACTTAACGGTTAATAATCCACCATTATTTCACATCAATATTCGACTTAACACAAATTTTAGAAAATAAAACAAAACCGCAGACTTGACTCTTCACTTTCCCGCCAAGAAGTCCCCTAGCCAGTGACATCACAATATTAATAATTTGACACTTTTTTTTTTATAATGGCTTTGCACAAGCATTTAGCCAATGAAAACGTCTTACAATAATATTAATAAACAATATTATATATATATATATTATATATAAATTTCTTTCATGTATGATGATGATGATGAATGATAATAGAAATGAGAAGTGAGAAATGATATACCCCAAACCCCTCGAGTATCTTAGTAAAGATGTGGGGCTTTACTAAGTCCTCAAGCGGACTTTTTGAGAGAATTTGAAAAGTGTATTCAACATAACACAAATTTTAGAAAATAAAACAAAACCGCTATCATGACTCTTTACTTTCGGTATTTGAAGCAGTCATTTTATGACTGTTAAAGTGGTTTAGTCTATTTGTAACCATGCTATGGAAGAGCGGTGCTGCCTATAACAAGTTATTTTAGCTCAAATGGGAGCAACAACCACATTATGCCTGTGAGTATGCTCAGCAGTCAGTGCGTCAGAGCTTGCAAGTGCCAGTGAAGAGTGCTGCTGCAGGATGTCCCAGTCTACGGTGAGTCGAGACGGGTGGGGTGAAGGCGCGTTGCCAATGATGCAGTGTGCTGCTCCTGTCTGCGGTGAGTCGCGACAGGTGATGATGACGGTGGGTCCGAGCTGCTGGTGTGCAGGGCTGCCACGCCGGAGTGATGCGGCCGACATTGATGCACCGGTCGTGGGCTGCGGAGACCAGGTCGGGATGATGCCGTGAGTGTGCCGGAGGTCCAGGAAGCGTCGTCCAAGATGCTGCGATGGAACCTTGTGGCTCGATTGCTGGCTTGCTGTGACTGCTGGCGAAGGTAGATGGTGGATGAGGAGTGTGATGGATGAGCGCTGCTGCGACGATGTTGAAGGTGCTTCTGTGCTCCGTAGGGGTGAGATGATTATATTATTATTGAGTTTACAAACGCCACACACCCAAGTATTTTGTACAGGTCACTTTTTTAAGTTCAGGACAAGAGCAAGACATGAAGGTATTTTCGACACATTGGTGTACCTTTATTCTGAAATCAGGACAGGGTTGCCCGTTGTCATACTTGCTAAAACAAATATAGTTACTTTTATTGACATTTAATGATAAAAGGTGTGTATTCAGCCAAGTAGCGATTTTGGTGAGTCCCGCTTCAGTTCTTGATTTTAAGTTTACTCAATCTTTAGCTACAAAAACAATAGCAGTGTCATCTGCATACGAATATATGTTACCTCCGTCCAATTGCATATTGCATAAAGTATTTACATATACGAGAAATAAGGTAGGACCCAGTACACTACCTTGGGGCACACCGTAGTTGACTACACATTCAGAACTCAATGTTGATCCTACCTCAACACGTGAAATACGATCAGTTAAGTAACTTTCTATAAGTTTGAGTTGATTTCCTCTAATGCCAACCTCCTGAAGACAGCGTAGAAGAATTGGTATAGATACAGTATCGAAGGCTTTTCTTAAATCAAGAAAAACCGCTAGACATTTATTACCAGCATCAACATTTTAACCTATAGTTGAGGTCAAGGCTAGTACAGCGTCTTCCGTGGATCTTTCTGTTCTTTCGAAATCCGTATTGAGACTTAGCAATATATTATATTTGGAGAAAAGATTCTGCAGCCGTATATTTATTAATTTTACTAAAATTTTTGCTATCATAGATATTACAGATATAGGTCTAAAGTTTGAATGGTCCGTTTTTTTACCACATTTATGTACGGGCGTAATAGTTGTTTGCTTTAGTGCCGTCAAAAACATCCCGCACTCAAAACACCGGTTAATGAGATGAACTAGGATAGGTACAATCTCTTTTGATGCTAACTTTAAGAATCGTACCGGTATTTTGTCCCACCCAAGAGCACTGTCAGCCTTCAAGACATGCTAATAGAGTGAACCTCATTAGGATCAGTAGCCTAGAGCCTTAGAGCATAAAATGCTCTAAGCCTAGAGCACGAATGATGTCACCGGGGGCGAGGTAGTATCAGAATCATCTTCAATATTAAGAAGTTCTAAGTTATGTGATTTGAGTGTTTTACGCTGAGTTAAGTTATTAACGATGCTCCATAGCTTTCTTGGATTTTTGATGGCGTTTTCTAATTGAATCCTATCATATTCGCGTTTTAATTTTTTGTTTAAGTCCGCCCGAGGATTTTGTAAAGCCCCACATCTTTACTGAGATAGTGATATATTCGAGGGGTTGGGGGGTATATCATTTCTCACTTCTCATTTCTATTATCATCATTCATAATCATTTGAGAAATATATAAATTAAGTTTTCGACTGAAGGACTAGTATCCATGGTCATGAATAAATTATAAAAAAAAATGTCTATCTCAGGCAGCCAGCCAGCACAGACAGATTGTCATTGCATTGTCATTGTCAATGTCAATTTAATAAATAAATGTACTGACTGAATCACGATTGTATCAAAATATATCAACAAATAAATTTTGTTCATGTCTTGCTCTTATATTTTCCTTTTTCTCTAATAATGCTTACTTTGTGGAATTTATTTGAGGCTTCCCTGCTATGCCTTAATGCTGTTTGTGTACTCCACGAAGAACGGTTTATGCAGAAAAGTCTGTATTATAACCTCAAATAATTATCTCAGTATTATTTTAGTATTTTCTGCTTCAACAACGTTTTTGTTTTCAGTGGGTTGGGGTGCTCACAACGCCAACCAAGGTTTTGAGGATCAGTCGACAATAAAGTTTCAAATACTGAATTTAGTGAGGTCAATACGTACAGTTACTAGAAGTAAGTATTTCAACAAACATATGACTGAGAATATTGAGAGATAGACCTATAACTTATTGAAGGTTTTTATTAACATGACCTGATGTTTGTTAGTCTGTGCATTTCGGATCGGATCGGCTACAAAGCAAAATGTTCATTTATGCTTTTGGTCTTCTCAAGCAAAAGGTCTATATAACCAATCTTGACCACATGAAGAGATTGTCCTGGGAGCAAATCGTCCACAATTTATTTATGTCCATAAGTCAAGTAGTCTATAATTGAAAACTGCCTGTAGACAAATTGTTCATGATGCATTAATTAATTCCTACAGACTAATAAAAAAGGATATTTAATAGATAAATATGTGCATACATCCTTCCTGTTATAATTTAATATAATTAATATATTTAATAAATAAATGAAATTACCTATTACTACAATGAATGGATTTGTTTCACACATCTTCCTGTCTTGACCTCTCGTTAAGGTGCTATTTCATTAATCAATCGATTGATAACTATCAGTTGATAGCACTATGCCCCAAATCTCCCTTGTATACTCATCGACGTTAGTTGATGCCATCGATTAATGATAATGTGATTAATGTTTTCAAATTGTTTACCACTCACGGATAAAGCATTATCTGAATAACAATGTAAGGGTTTACATTACCCTAAAAGCATTATGTAGGTAGTTCGATGCAATTAGTCCTATCCTACACACACTGTTTCCGATTGTCATTCAACAATGCTTCTATGTTCTATGTTATTGGTGACGGTTTCCGCACTTAGTCCTTAACAATAGTTATATTATGTATTGTGGATGGTTTGCTTCGTAGCCAATATGCTGGTTAGAGATTTTCGCAAGACGTCATTAAAACCATTTTTGGTTACATTTTCAAATGTGGACGATTTGCTCTTAAGTCTTATTCAATTGTGGGTAGTCTTAGTCAATAGACATTTTGCCTTGTAGCCGATCTGATCCGAAATCAGTCTGTGTACCTTACGTGGATAAAAAGAAATTGGGTATGTTCCAATGTATACTGCGAGCACTGTCCAGTGCTTTTACTGGTGAGAAATTTGTTCTGTTATGGACTGACAGTATACTGCTGCAGTATCCTAGGGAAATATATGACGTCATAAATCGTCGTCATTTTTGTACTGTAAGCACTGGCATTTTCGAGGTAAGGTGCTCTCAGTGCTTTGATCACGTGATCAACAGCGTCCAGAAATGATGACATGGATGACAGTATACTGGACTGCGTTCCGTTTTAAATAGTAACCAGTATAGGTAACCATAAAGGTACAGCTTCGCAGTATACTAAATTGATGTCACACCTTACAGTGCTTGCAGTAATATAAATTGATGAGACAGTCTAAGCTCAATTTTATTGACAGTTATTATTATAACACAACTAAGTAAAGCACAAACTAAGGTTTATTGAATACAGTTTTATTATAATTGCTGTTTGAATGATACAGCACTATTTAACATTCCTTTTTCTGTTTCAGTACCTTTAATTATTTTAAATATATTGACCATCATATTTAAGCTGCTGCTGGGATAACGCACAAGAATATTTTAATATGGAGTCTTAAAATATACATAAGATATATCATCAGTGAATAAGGAATACTTACTGCAAAAGCGCCAAAAATAAATTGGCGGGAAATTAATTTTTAAGTTTATGCAGTTATGCAGTTTTTTCTTTTTAAACATCTGAGGAATATGAGCTGCAGGATGACAGCGTGACTAATGAATCATGATCTTATTATACCGATGTACATAATATAACTTAGCTTTGTCAATGCAAAATGTCTATTTAGAGTATTTTAATTCCAGTGGGTTACTATCAAGCTAGAAAATAATTTGATGCTCCTATGCATAAAGGTTCGGTTTTCTGATAAGTGAAGCTGATGCCGTATTCCATTTAACTTACGATATAACCTACCAATTTTTTTTATCTAAAAACCATATGGAATTTTTGATGTTGATGATATTAGTTACACATTTAAATTAATTTAGAAGATGTTCTTCAAAATATTTAATTATTTAAATATTACTTCAACTAAATGTTGCCAGTAGCTGAAGAGCATAATTCCTTTGGCCATGTGGGATACAGATATGAAGAACTTGGCAGTACTTGCATGTAAGCTGTCTGGAGAACTTTAATTTCTTTAGGACGGCACTGATTTTTTTACTGTACAATTTGTAAAATCTATTTATTAGTAAACTTAACTTTCATTTCCTTTTGTAAGCAATAAAGTATGTTTAAAGTAAAAGTTTTCAATGACATTTTTATTATTCAAATAATGTAAAATAGCAATGGAGATTGAATGGGATGGAGGAAGCCTTTGTTCGTTATCTTTTTTTTTTTTTTATATTTACGTGTAAGCACAGTGCCTTGATCTCACCTGATGTTAAGTGATGATAAAGCCAATGATGGAAGCGCACTTCACCCGGGACCCTCAACTAGTGAGGTACTGGCTATCTTATCTCTAGCTGCCGGAACACAACAATGCTACAAACATTGATGTTATGGCGACATATTTAGATAAGATGGTGGTAGCTAGCCAGGCGGACAAATTAGTCCTAACACCAACCAAACCGAGTACACAAAGATGTACCCCTCGCTGGGAATCGAACCCGGGGTCGGGTACCTCTGGGTCTAAACCGGTAGTCTTAACCACTAGACCACAGAGGCGATTACATACATTACAGATCTTGTTTGATATTTTATTTTAATCTGGAATGTAGAAAACGTAATGGAATGTTACTACTTTTTATGGTATAATTTTATTAACATAATTTTGATTGTTGTAATATGTTGAAAAATAAAACCTTAAGCTTATTAAAACTGCAATGGCTGATGGACGACAAAAAAAGAAAATTTACTCAAAATCCTTACCATAATAATAGCAGCAGCATAGGTAACTACCAACTAATAGTGGTCACAAAACATCATCGAATAGGTACATCTTTAGTGAATTTAAATCGACTGCTCTATAGTTAAGTGGTGAGATCACCTGTCTCAGACCTAGAGGTACCGGGTTTGACACCCAGCGGCGGACGGTAGATTAGTTTGAGGAAGGAGGGCTTGTTACTGCTATAATGTAAGTAAGTAAGTATGTAAGTAAATCTGTCGCCATAACAACCAAGTCAATCTATTTATTTAAAACAAAAGATTTTTAATATTGGGAACTTGGTATTACACGGATCTCACAACTTTTTACGGTAGAAGAACTGAGTTGCGAGACTTGGTTTTTTTTTACAAGTTTGTTTTTGATGGTATCTCAATTTTCTTTTTGTAGATAGTCCAACTATTTTTTCTTTCCGGTAACATCTAGGTACCTATCTACACCTATTATTCCATTATATCTATACTAATATTATAAAGAGGAAAGCTTTGTATTTTTGTATGTATGTATGTTTGCAACGAATAAAGTCAAAAACTACTTGACCGATTTAAAAAAAATCTTTCACCATTAGAATGCTACGTTAGCGCTGAGTAACATAAGCTATACAAAAAAAATGTGGTACGAAGTCCGCCGTGTCAGCTAGTTATATATAAAATTATTTATGCAGTTGGTGTATCTAGAAAACTGGACCGAAATTGCAAAATATTTTAGTTTTTCCTTGATTTAAACACTAAACACTCATTTTATTCTAAATTTGAAGATTCTATGTCTGCTAGAAGTGCCTCAGAGTTTTGTTGATCGGTCAGTCAGTGAGTGACAAAATTAAGAAACTTTGACTAGGTAGTCATAATTCTTAACTACTGAAAATCAAATAAAATTGAATGAAATTTGAAATATACCGTGTTTATACAATGGCTGCTTGGTTACCTCAGATCAAATAAAAAGTTAAAACAGAACTCTGCCAACAGCGAAGTGAGGCCGCGTCAAACTACGCCTCGCTGTGTACATACACAATTACACGCACACACGTACAACGAAACTACGCCTTAACTTGTCAGTGTAGGTCCGCGGCTCGTGGGAGCAAATCATAAAATTATCTGTAAAAATGCCGAATTGTGTTGTGAAAGAGTGTTACTTGTTTTTTGTAATGCTTATCAGTAAATTTTTACCGACTTTAAAAAACGAGGAGGTACGTTCTCAATTCGACTGTATTTTTTAATGTTTATGAATACGCAACGCGATATCTTTGCCGTTGGTGAACTGATAAAGTATTTGTTTTTTTTCGTTAAACAAATTATTATCTTAAGGGTGGGAGACCCACCTTTAAGATAATAATTTAAAAATCCCTTAATTATGTTATCAAAATTGGTTTGGTATAATTGCAAATTGAAAAAATGGACCTTAAGTCAAAGATGCAAAGCGATTAAAAAAAGTAAAAAGCAAGCATACAAGAAATTAATTAAACATACAGGTTTTTAATTAAATAATTTGAATAAATAATGACAAGTTTTATTCTTGAAACACTTTTTCCATTTCTTTTCTCCTATCACCACCACTTTTTACCAACAGCTTACGTGTCGGAATGGATCACTTTTATTTATAATATGATATGATAACGTTATTAATTAATAACGTTAAAAATAATGTTGCTAATTTTTATCGTTTTTTTTTGTACTTTTGGGGTAATTGAATTATCATGGCAACACCAGTTTAAAACACACACATTTAAAAAACTGGCCTCACTGCTATTTGCAGAGTTCCGTCTTAACTTTTTATTTGGTCTGAGTTGGTTACTGAAAATTCAAGATTCTAGTTTTATCCACAACGAAGTAATAGGGGGTCGAAAAAGGCCTGAACTGTTGATGTTGAGAAAAGGATGGTACGGCCGTGCCGCTTTTTTGCCCCCAGATATATAACCATCGTGTCATTTTTCAATGTTTTAGTAGAGCGCAGAGTGAGCTGAATGACTTTGCCTTTACTAAATTTGAAAAAGATATCTTTTTATTTTTTTGCTTCTAAATAAATTTTTTTGGCTATTGTGTGTACATATTTCTAAATTGTTATTTTTAATTCGAATAAATTTTGAATTAAATGAAATTCAATTTAAGACCAAGTAACTGAAACGGAATTATTATGATTATTTATGATATTATGGTGAATAGTGATTGATGCGTTTATTAAAATATGCTCGTGGCATGATGCTATGATTTATTTAATTTAATATTTAAATAATTAAATTGTAGTCGTGCACGAGCACTACATTAATCTGATTTTTATTCTCAAACAGTTGAACCGTAAAAAAAAAGAAGATTGTCTATGATCAAGTCAGCCATATTTGATCAGTGACAAAAAACACCGGTCTTTCCGCCCCGAAGCGTCTGTTGTTTCAACGCGGAAAATTGGTAAATGATGGCAGCAAATAATTATTTTGGGTTTACTCATGGAGGAACCCAATATGGGTAAGTAAATTTCTAATGTGGTTAGTTGAAATGTAGAAATTGTGTTGGTAGAAGATTTAGGTCGTGATTAGCGGGCAGCCATAGGCTCGTGTTTCTGGACAAGTCAAAATGGCGTCTGATTAGTATTGATCGTGTGATTTTTCTTGAGTATTAGGATTCCAGTGCTTTATCAATGTGAAATTTTAGAGCTGCAACTGCTGGGGCAGCATATGGCGGGCAGACTGGTTACGCTGTAGCCCCGGCGGCGACCGCTGCGACGTACGGAACCCAACGTGCCGCAGCGACGGGCTACGACACTGCGTATCAGGCTGCGGCCGCTACTCAAGGTGATTAGATTTGATTTATAATAAATTAAGGTTTGAAACAATGTTTAGCTTTTTTTGACGTCTGACAGCATTTGTTCGCGACGCGATGATTCGTAACGCCTATAAAATATGAGGAATTAGCATTGCGTATAAGATCGATAATGCCGCATGATTTTCGTAATTCAATAGGTAATTATTTGGTGAACAGACACACTGACCGAACAGAACCCTGATTTCCGTTTTACACCCAACTTGTATCTCTTCAAAACTGATATAAATCCTGTATTATTCCATTTTGAGTTTTAACTATACATCATACATACGTGTCACGGTCTAATGATCTGATGTGGTGTTTTTTCTAATCTATCCATTAGCTAGTAGGTAAGCTCTTTTGATAATCTAATGCATTTTGATTCACAGTTAAATTAAAAAGTTTAAAATTTATAAGTACAATTCCCTTTATTTTGCATATGTGCAATACTATTATTTGGTTATTCCATTATGTTTTTAATTACCTTTACCTTTTGAGCGCCACAGAGATGTAAAGAAGACAAACAATTTTGTGCTCCACATGCCATGTCTTAAAGAGAAGACAAAGCTGACCTGGCAGACTTCGTACCGCTTTGACAGTTTCTATGACAACAAAACAAACAAATTGTTAAATAGTTTACGCATGAAAGGGTATCACACAAACAAACTCACTTTTTTAATAATAAGTCTGATTATACTCTTGGGAATATATGTCATGATGATTGCTTGAATAGTATATGTGTGAAAGTGTAACAAATAACAAACAAACAAATTCACTTTCACATATTAAGTTAGGTTACTATTAGTTAGGATAGTTAGGGTATAAACTCTGATTTAGACACATCTGCTTATAACATACACCACTATTGTAACCCTGTAAAGATCATCCCAATCCTATCCAAACTACTTGGAGAATCTAGTAGAGTGCAGAGCATGCCATTTCCTCTTGAAACCTTCTGATGTTGTTTTGATTGTGATCAAGTAGTGTGGTTTGAGGAGCTCGATGGCTCAGTGGTTAACGCGCCAGGTCTGCGAGTGCTGAGGTTATGCAATTTACGCAAAGGCCGGTCATCGGATGGGTGACCAAAAAATTCTCTGCCAAAAAATCATCTCGAGCTTCTCCGTGCTTTGGAAGACACGTTAAGCCGTTGGTCCCGGCTGCATTGGCAGTCGTTAACAACCACCAATCCGCACTGGGCCTGCGTGGTGGTTTGTGGCCCGTTTTCCCTATCCATCCATAGGGAAGGCTCGTGCCCCTGCAGTGGGGACATAAAATGAGCTGATGATGATGATGATGAGTGTGGTTTGAGGAAGCCTTTAAGTTTCTCGCTGCCCTCGAAAAAGTCCAGTAACACTGTGAAGGCATTAAAATCTGATGTGAGTTTTCAAATATGACTGTGTCAAAATAAAATGTAATTTAAACCAAAAGCACTAAGAAGTATAGGTTGATATCAACTTCGAAGCAAATCACCGCCAAAATAACTTTCTACCCCTTTTTAAACCCATTAAGGGAAAATTCTCAATAAAATACGAAACACGTCTTCCATCAATTCTGTTAAAAAAGGTTTATGCAAAATTTGAAGTAGATTGACCACAAGGAATCTGGGGGTACGGCCGTGCCCCCACCAAGTCGAGCAAAAAAGCGTCACGGCTGTACCATCCTTTTCTCGAAGCAATTCAGACCATTTTCGACCCCCTGTAACTTCGTTGTGGATAAAACTAGAAGACTGAAATTTTCAGTAACCATGCAGGCATTGTAAAGACACGTATATTTCAAATTTCATTCAATTTGAACCAGTATTTTAAGAATTATAACGGGTCAAATTTCTTAATTTTGTCACTCACTGACTCACCGATCATCAAAATTCTAAGGCACTTCTAGCAGACCTAGAAGCTTCAAATTTGGAATATAAGTAGTGTTTGGTGTATGAATCAAGAAAAAACTAAAATATTTTGCAATTTCGGTCCAGTTTTCTAGATACACCAACTGCATAAATAGCTTTGTAATCCCATATAAATGTATAGGATTACAAAGTTACATGTGCAGTTAATGAATCCACTGATTCATGTATAATATAATGGAATAATAGGTTCAGTTAAATTTTTCTATATTGGTTTTATTCGTAACGATGTTTTATTTTATTTATTTTACGGCAATTATTATTATTGCGTGCGAAGCCGCGGGTTTAAGCTAGTCCCATATAAATATAGGCGCATGGTAGTGCCCCTGCCAAATCGAAAGGAAAAAAGTAGAACTGTCTCTACAAAATACAAAAAGAAATGAGATCCCATCAAAAAAAATACTTGTCAAAAAAAACCAAGTCTCGCAACTCAGTTGTTCTGCGGTAAAAAGTTGTGAGATCCATGTAATACCAAGTCGGTTATTAATTTATTCAGTCTCTACTTAAGCGACTTTCTCTCTTAATACGTCCAGTCTCTAAGACTACGATCGTGGTCCATAACATTCTTTAATGTTTTATATAAATATATTGAGACTTGGCCATCGCCTGAAAACACGTGTAAATTCAATCGCCTGAAAACACATGTAAATTCAATTATTTAGTGCGATGGCCAAGTCTCAATATATTTATATAAAACATTAAGGAATGTTATGGACCACGATCGTGGTCTTAGAGACTGGACGTATTAAGACAGAAAGTCGCTTAAGTAGAGACTGAATAAATTAATAACCGACTTGGTATTACATGGATCTCACAACTTTTTACCGCAGAACAACTGAGTTGCGAGACTTGGTTTTTTTTGACAAGTATTGTTTTTGATGGGATCACATTGTCTCATACAAACTTTGACACCCCTTTTCACCCTCTAAGGGGTAGAATTTTGGAAAATCCTTTCTTATTGGATGCATACGTCATACAAAGAACACACCCTCCAAGTTTCAGGTCTCTATGATCAGCGGTTTAGGCTGTGCGTTAATCAGTTAGTCTTTCAGGACAAAGCATTCATTTTTTTTTTCATTTTTTCAGCTTTATAGTTTAAATTTATTGTAATATTGTTAAATAAATTAAAAAAAAAATATATATATAAAATACATTTATTTAAAAGAACATACACAATCCTTACAGGCTAAACCTAATGCAATGGTGCAGTTATTTACAATATAGTTACTATACATAACCAATTGGTTTGTTTTTCTTTGTTCCTTATACCCTAAACTTACATTTTAATTTCAATAGAGGCCATTGTTTATTTTCAAAATAGCAAAATTATTCTGACTAAAATTTTTACGTGCCCCCCAGACGCCGTAGTCTTTATAGCAAGACGCCTAGTGATGTGATTCGATAATAAGTTTTTAATGAATTCATAGACACTAACATTTAAATAAAACAATAAAAAATATATATTGGTGATAAACACCACTGACATTGACAATTTGTGACATTTGTTTTGTTTCACGTGCGAGTAACTATTGTGTTTAAGTATTTGTCCTGTAAAAGCCACTTTAAAAAAAAGTATTTGTCCATCACACCAGCTACTGTAGATTCGGAAAGATTGTTCTCCACAACTGGTTCTAACTGATATCTATACGGATATAAGAAATAGACTGAAACCAGATAATTAAAAAAATATATGTTTTCGGGGGTGCAGCGCGGACGCAAAACTGCGAGTTTTAAGTTTCTTTAAACATAATAAAAAACATATCCAAAAAAGTTAATAAAAATATTTTTAACTCAAAAATGACAGGTGTTTCACATTTATACCTTTTTGTTGTATTTGTGGATATTTTTTCATATTTTTATTTGTTTTAGGGTTTTTACATTCAAACTATTTTTATTATTTTTGTCAATATAATACCTATATGCAACCTTTTTTAGGTATTCGAGATTGTTATGATCAGATTTACTCTTCTTCATACATTTGACGCTCCACTTTATAATGGACATCCCTAATAAAAATAGAATTTAACGTCCTATGGACGCCACGGTACGGCCTTGTTAGGAAGATGATGACGTCATATGACGATAGGGATGTATCTACCTAACTAATTATGGCTGATCTGTTTTGTTTTTATTTGCTTTGCATTCTATATTTTCTTATTACCGGGATTGTGAAATAAAACGAAGATTTCGAAGTTCATTATTTTAATTTATCTGAAACCTTTTATGGAAAAAAAACGCGTAAATATAATTTATCGATGGAACACTTTTATTTATTTTTATTTTATTTATTTATTTATTTATTAGTTCGTACACAAATAAACATTTACAATGGTTAACATTTTGGATCGCAATAGTACAGGTAAGCTTATCTCTAAAAAGAGATTTCTTCCAGCAGACCATGGTGACAGGATAGTATGGAAGTAGCTAGTTAGATAGACAAACTGCGCACAGAACTTAAGAAAATATGATATTTATATAACATAAAGACAACCACACATTAAACTACATACTTACATACACAAAAATATGAATATACTACTAAATATAATATATATTCTATATATAAAAACATAACATGATTCAGTGCCACTCAAGTAACCGATAGTAGATAACTTTTTAGTTGTTTTTTAAAAGTACTCACAGTGCGACATTTTCGTAGAGGTATTGGTAATTTATTCCAAAGTTTTGCTGCTTGGACAGTAAAAGAATCACCATACATGTTAGTGCTGCAGGGCGGAAGATTTAAGTGGAGATAGTAGGCTGAGCGATGAGCGCGTCCAGATAACGAAAGGTACGAGAAACGCTCCTTGAGGTAACGAGGCGAAGATGGGTTAAAAAGAATATTATAAAGAAGAACCAATATATGATAATTACGGCGCATTCGTATCGGAAGCCATTGTAACCGTTGTCTGTATTCTGAGATATGATCATACTTACGAAGGCTAAAGATGAAGCGAATGCATACGTTTTGAAGGCGCTCAAGCTTGTTCAGTAGTTCCTCGGTTGCATCGAGATAGCAGCTATCAGCATAATCAAGAATTGGAAGCATAAGAGATTGAGCAAGAGTGATTTTAGTTTGAAGAGGGAGAAAGCTCTGTAAACGCTTCAGGGAGTGATAGGCAGCAAAAACTTTTCGACCGAGCTGATTGATATGACAGCTCCATGAAAGATTGCAATCAAAGTGAACACCAAGGTTACGAACAGACTCCGCATAAGCAATCGCTGTCCCATCATAGACCACAGGCGGCAGGTCACTTACACGCGCACAATTGTGCATGTACTTACTTCCAATTATTATAGCCAGTGACTTCTTAGGATTAACAAGCAAACCATAGGATTCTGCCCACCTACAAATCCAATCGAGATTGCTGTTCATGTGCCTAATCGCTATTTCAGCATCTTGTACGTGGAAGTGTGTATAAAGTTGCAGGTCGTCAGCATATAAATGGTAGTGAGAAGACAGTTGAGAAGTTATCGCATTGATAAAAATAGAAAAAAGTAAAGGAGATAGAACGCCACCCTGAGGAACGCCAGCTGTGAGCTCACACCAGTCCGATGTAACATCGTCGACACGAACGCACTGCCAGCGATCCCTCAGATATGAATTGGACCATTCGGTTGCAAGTGGAGATATGTTGAGAGACTGGAGGATGCCTAGAAGTACGTCAAAATCAACCGAGTTAAACGCACTGCTAAAGTCTAACAGAGTTAAGAGAGTTAGCTGCTTTTGTTCCATAGCGTATCTAATGTCGTCAGTAACCTTCAACAGTGCCGTAACAGTACTGTGTCCAGAGCGAAACCCAGATTGAAAGGGGTTCAGCAAGCCATTTCTATTCAGGTACCCACTCAGTTGATTATGAATAATACTTTCTAGGACTTTGGAAAGGACAGGCAATATGGAAATGGGTCGATATTGGGATGGGGAAGTAGGGTTAGATGATTTGGGTAGAGGAGTTACAAGTGCTTTCTTCCAAGCTGAAGGAAAAACGCTTGTTAGGATGGAGAAGTTTATAATGTGGGTAATGACTGGAAGTACAGAGTCAATAATTAGGGTGATCATCTTACGGCTAATGTCATCATTAGCAGCATTAGAGGAAATGGAAAGGATAGCCTTTTTAACATCACACATAGCAACAGAATCGAAAGAGAAAGGATCGCAACAGGGCCTGGGAATGCCTTGAAGTTTTGTAAGAGTAGAAACTTTGACTTGGGCATCTAATTGGATTGGAGGCTCAGAAAAATATGAGTTTATTACTTGAAGGTCAGAAGTGATAGGAGACGATTCGGCAGACTTACCAACACCCAGCGATCTAAGGAATTTCCACACATTAGCAGGATTGGAATCCTGAATTGTAGAATGAATGTGACGTCTTTTAGCATTTCTACACATTCTATTGCAACGATTCCGCAACTTTTTGTACAGAGCAAAATTTTGTTCGGTTGGATGCCTTCTAAGTCTACCTTTGGCCTTATTACGAAGCACCATCTGCTCACGGATTGCAGGAGTTAGCCAAGGGGCTGGGAGATGCTTAACTCTGACTCGTTTAATAGGGGCATGCTTATCAAACAATTGAAGAACAATTTGATTGAAAGTGGCCACCTTTTCATCAATCGTAGAGCACTGTTCTACCAGCGACCAATCAGCTACAGCAGCATCGTGCGCAAGCGCCTCAGTATTCATACTCTTAAAACTACGTAGAAAAAGATATTTAATCTTTGGCTTTGGAGGGCGTAATTTATAAGATAGATAGACTAGATCATGAACTTTTATTGCCCTCATCACTACTTTTTACTATATATTCGTTATAGATTTGTAGCGTGGCGCCGAAGTTGCTTGGCGCTCAATTATTCTGTGGTTAAGGCTAGTACCTAATGGATGGAATGTGTCGCGATGGAACGCGAGAGATGAGGGTTTTTTCCGATATATCTATACATCGATAAAGAATAACCAATATCGAAATTTGTATCAAAATCGATATTTTTTTTATTTATTATATTATCATTTCATCACAATCTTTTACGGCTTTAATTATTTAAAGCTGTAAAATATTGAATTATTTAAAACCGTAAAAGATTGAAAAAAAAAACTTATTGTTTTGTTGTGCTGAATTCCATTAATCCAATCTGTGGTGTAGTAAGTGCGTAACTGTCACTGTCAATGCGTTGCTCAAATTATGTTGTGTGCATGTGTGCTGCGTATACGCAACAGCCATTTGGTACTTTGATCTAAAATAGTTATTTCTTTCTTTAAGAGTAAGAGTGTTGTGTGTGGTGTGTTTGCGAGATCGTCAATTGTTTGTTTGCCTTTTTTATTTGGAATTCGTGCTTCTCGAATCGCGACTTTAAAAAAAGCAGGTTCTCCTTTTTTTAAAGTCTGTTAAAAGTTTGGCCGATATTTTTTCGCGATATATCGAGATCGATATTGATACTTTTAAAAATATCGATGTATCGATATATAGATATTTTTTTTATTATTGACATCCCTAGCTGTGTCCCCGTGCCCTGTCTTTTCTATATGTTTTGCGTCGCGACGCTTTTATACATTTTGTATGGAAGGGACGCGGAAGAGACATTTGTCCGCGCCCCGTCTGCGTCTTACGTGTTTTTTGTGTTTTAGACGTTATTGTAATACCAAACTATTGAACTTTGTGTGTGTGTAATGGATGAATGAATATAACTCGTTAAGAAATACTGTTCATCTGTCGGAATCGGGTTATATGGAGTCTTTCGCCACTGATGTGGCGTTACAACAGTGCTGTTCAACTGTAGAGTGTACAATTTCATTTAGGTAGTTTGAAAATAGCTTTCCTATGTCCAGCATCGGTAGATAGAATAAAAATATCGATAGTATTAGAATTACCTACTTTAGTTGCTGTGTACAATTTTATTTAGGAAGCTTGAACACATTTGACTTTGACCAAGTAAGGTGCTTTGGTCATCTTTAAAAGTTAGGGGGGAGGCCTATGTCTAGCAGTAGATGCTTTTGACCAAGATGATGATGTCTAAGCGAGACCTTGTCGTTCAGCAGCAGCGCACGCGCACGCTCACGCCGCCGCGGCGGCCGCGTCCGCCTACGACGCGAGCAAGTCGGCCTACTACCAGCAGGCGGCCGCGGCATACCCCACCGCCGCGCCGCCCCAGCCGCAACCCACCTACGACGCGTCCGCCAAGCCTGCTTACTCCACGCCCGCTACCTACACACAGGTACTATTAGGTTTAAGTATGAAAATTCTTTGCAATTATTGTATTCCAAAATGTGGACACAAGTTAAACTGTTGCTGTGTCATAAAACCTGAGGCATAACATAACATGGTCAATGATTAAACAGCAGAATGTCCCTTCATTAATATTTTGTTAATGTCAACTAATGTTAGAAAGATTATTAATTTTATTATATCTTATGAAAGATTGTTTATTATATGTTTCGTACCCGTAGCAAAGTGTCTTTATCTCATCTGATGTTAAGTGATGATATGTGATGATAAGGTCAATGTTTGTTCATTTGTTCCTGGAAGCGCACTTCACCCGGAATCCTCGATTACTGAGGCACTGGCCATCTTTATTCTAGTTGCCAAAACACAACAAAGCTACAAACATTGATGTTATGGCGCCATATTTAGATAAAACAAACGAGCCCTACCACCAACTAAACTGTATACACAAATATGTACACCTTGCTGAATACTGAACCTGGGATCTCTGAGTCTCAGACCGGTGGTCTTATCACTAGACCACAGATGCAGTTTTAAATTCAGATTTATTTCAAAATATTTTAAGTGTGGTTAATATCTTATTCTTCATAATCTAAGATATATACCTCGCTTTGAGTAAAGACCACTGTTAGTCTGGACAAATGAGTGGTGTGGACCATAACAAGTTTTCCCTGTGTAGATTGATGTGGTTGTATCCCAGCAGGGCGGGGCGCGCGCCGGCGGCGGCGCCAAGGCGGCGTACGGCGGCGTGTACACGCACACGCACACGCACACCGCCACCACGGCCGCCGCCTCGTACCCCGCGCAGCCCTACACCGCGCCCGCGCAGCACCAGCCCAAGCGTGAGCACTGTTATATTACCATCGCATGCATCACTCTCTTACTCTGCCGTAATGACCTGTCGCATATGGTCTCTTATACTTACGCAAGGTCGGTCGGTAGGTAGGTTGGTAGTATAAAACTTAAAATTCTTAAAAAAAAAAGGTGATCTTATCTCTGTCGTAATCTGTAGTAATCGAGTCTGCTGGACTAAAAATACTATACTACATATTTACTTACTTATGATTAACTTTTTCTTTTATTTATAGCATGTTTTGTGTCTACTGCCGAACACAACTAAAATAAAAATATAAAAAATTGAACTCTTCCAATATCAAATGTTCAAATAATTTTTAATGCAAATTTTGTTGTGAACAAATTACAAAAACACAATTTTTTTCTTCTTTTAATATCACTTTGTCAAGGTGGTTCTAAGTAGATTTACTCTTACTTCACTACTTCGCTACTCGTTAGTTGTAAGTTAGTGTTAAATATTTTTATTTTCTATTTGATTGCTTTCAGAAGCTGCTAACCGCGGCAACACTGCTTACGATACGGCC
>OY720039.1:17649918-17677891 GCA_963082485.1 Eudonia mercurella | reverse complement strand
TGCATTGATGGAATTGTTTCACTGTCACAAAAATGGAAAATAATAACAAAGTTACTTTCTGAAGAGTGAAAATAAGCATAGACTGACTCACTATTTAAGGTGTGCAACTATGACACAGACGCACATTAGATCTAAAAAAAATTTTATGTTTCAGTTCTTTTTAGTAGTTACTGTTATTATTGGAAAATAATCTGTTCATAAATAATTAAGTTAGTCGCAAATAATCATCCGGTGATTAATTAGTAAAAGGTTTGAGATGTCTGTCGAGCCTGGCAATGCCAAGAGTTCCGGGCGTCAAATGATTACGCAACTCAATGAGGATGATTTTTGCTCATAACTTTCTGCCAGTCTGCAAGTTTTATATATCAGCTTCTTAAATTACGTTTAGTACACTTAACAATACTACCTTTTTTGTGTTCGCACTTTTTACATAGTATAAAACAAAGTTGCTCCCACTGTCTGTGCGCTTAGATCTTTTAAACTACGCAACGGATTTTAATGCAATTTTCAGCAATAGATTCATAATGATGTTATAATACATGCATATTAAATATTTAATAAAATTTAGACAGACGTCTGTCGGGTCAGTTAGTATTGAATAGTCTTGACGAGCCTGGCAGGCTCATTACCGAAAAAAAAGCAACATGGCATCGCGACTGCTACTAGTTGCGGTTGCTACAATCGGTCGGTTTAGTTTAGAGCGACATCATGCACTTTTAGTTTGTCAATCGCTCGCTGCGTTCTATGATGTGTTTTAATAGCGATAAATTGTAGATTGTACTAAGCCTGCCGCCCCCCGCAGGTGCAGCCGGACCTGGAGGTGAAGGTGAAGCCGTCCATGCACCAGCGCAAGCTCGCCGAGGCCAAGGCGCAGCGCATGATGGTCCGTGACGAACTGTGGGCGAGACGCCGCATGCATGATGTGAATATTGTTTGGTTCTCGCATTGTACGCTCCTAGCTGCCGAGTGCGACATTTATTCACTAGTCAGCCGTGTCCTTTAATGGTTTTTGCAACAATTTAAATTTTGTGTTTCATTGGTATCGGATGAATGGTTTATGGGACTAACAATGAAACATAAATTTTTCGATAATAGATTCTACGAGTCAAATGTAAACTACGATTTGTATGGCATCGAAGTAGTTGCAAGGTAATTGTTACTATGTGGCGATGCTTTGATCCAAATTGGTTTTAGGGAAATAGTGAAAAAAACTCGCGCCCTGCACACCGCTTACCAACATGTCCATAAATAGGGTACTTGATACTTATTAAAGCCACTTTTGCTTTGAATGAGAACTGTTGACTTTGTAAGCATTGTTCCAATAGATGTTTTGACGTTCAACCGATCCCAAGTATGGTTGTCGTGTAGTACAAAATAGTTGTTTCATATTTATTTATTTGTATTTATGACATGCAAATAATAGGAAATTTTTTATTGTTTAGTTTCTTGTATTAATAAAATTGTTATTTGACAAAAGAATTATTGTGTCAAGTACTCTATAATTTTTTTAAACTATGTAGTTCATTTAATGACAATGCATGCCTTTAGGGTTAACACATGTGATTCTTATTATGCCGTGGTTGAGTAATAACAATAACATGAGAAATAAAAACATGGAATTTTTACAGCTATTTGGTGTGGTCGACTCATGAACAGAGGTCGAAATTAAGTAGTTTTTTATGTACTTGCATTGAAATGTTGTTTTTAATATGGATTCTCCCAGGATTTCTGATGGACAAACCCGTGTGGCCAACAATATTACAAATAAATATTAATAATGAAAACCTCAGAAATAGATAAGACAAATAAAACAAAGATAATTAACATACAATTTTTATTAGTATTTACATTAATTCATAATACAAATGATTAGTAGTCTTAAGCAAATTCTCATACTCATACGAAATAATACGAAAATAGCCTGAGGTTAAAAATTAATCTCGGGATTTTAGGCATATCCACTATATTCTTTCGCTGTATGAAATCAGTGTAAGTTCATAAATAATTACCTAATTCCGACCCCTGCTCATGAACTTACCTCTTCTCTTTTTTTTTATCTTGCGCTCATGTGTTCTACGAATTGTATTAGTGGTAAATCCCATTTTTAAGCTTTTACTGTGGTTGTTGATGTTAATTTTGTTTAATTTTGAATGAAGTCACTGTCACTTATGCTGTATCGAACTTCTACAGATTTTTTACGATACAATATTGACTAAAATGTATTCCTAGTGTGTTTGTATTTCAAATAATATTGATAAAATCGTGAGTTTGTAAGTAACAGAGGTAACGTCTCGGCAGGGCATGGACGAGGAGGAGCGCGGGTACTGGGAGGGCGGCCCCGAGCCGTGGTGGCCGCGCCCGCCGCACCATCATCACCACCACCACGTGAGTTCATCCATCATAATCACGATCGTTTCTAGTGGCTGCGTTTATTTTATGGATAAAATAACTTTTAATTTATGAATTTGAAGTTTTAAAGTTTAATCAAAATTAAAAGCCCTATTTCGGATAACATCGTAATAAAGATCGCTAAATAGATAATTTTATGGTTTCCACCGAACGATCCCTGTTATTCTGTCATATCCTCAATAATAACGATGTAATGGTGTTGAGACGGAGACCCGAAATGAAACAATGTCTTGCGTTTAATGAATAATCTTTATCCTCTAGTGTATCATCTTAAATACTAATTAACATCACATTTATACGTGACTAGAGGAAGGACGCCTTGTCAATCAGGAAGACCTTAATTATCACGTACTATTGAGTACGTGCTGATAGTGTAATTCACTATATCACACCTCCCCTGAAAAGGCTAGGCATCCCTTCCCTGAAAAGTAAACTCTTATTTTCTAAATATCTTAGTCCTATTCTTATGAACTATATATTCTTTATTATTCTTTAATATTTTTACATTAGTACCTAGCTCTTCTAAAACTTCAAATGGACCTAAATACAAGTCATTCAATTTATTATAATTTTCATTCTTATACAAGAGTAGATCACCTTTTTTGTAGTGTACTTCCTTACAATCTAAATCATAATTAGTTTTTCTACTTTGTTTTGATATTAATAAGTTGTTCCTGGCATCATTATGAGCTTTTTGCAATCTAAATTTTAACTCCGATGGATAATTGTCGTATACATATAAGGGATCAACTTTACTAACTAAATTACTAGGTACGTTACATGTTTTCCCAAAAACTAGTTCATAAGGGGAGTATTTGGTACTAGTATTTACAGAATTATTATAAGCAAAGCACCAATATGGTATCCAGGTACTCCAATTTGCCTAAAATTATAATTGTTAACACATAAGTCTAGATAAACATAACCTATTGATACTAAATCCCCACATACTCCTTTAATCTTAATTTCATCCCTTACTAGCTTTGCGTCGCGGGACACGCTACGGAGTTTATTTAACCAATCTAACTTTAAAATTGAAATGCTTGCTCCTGTGTCTACTAATAGAGAAATTTGAGTTTGACTACAAGTAAAACAAACGTAATTACCACTACCATAACTACAAATATCTACCTCAGCGCTATTCAGAACGAAAAAAATCATCGCTATGATGTTCGTTCTGACGTATACTCTGACGTTCACTTTCGTTCTCGTCATTAGACTGTTCTGCTGAGTCAACTAAGAAATGTACATTCCTACGTTTATTATGAGGTGACGTAAACCTGGTGTTGCGCTGACCCTGAAACCTATTCGAGTTATAGTAGGCACGACCCCGACCTTGCTGACTCGTCGCGTTGTTGTTACGTGACTTATTATATTGTTGATGATAGTTTTTATTTATCTTTTCAAATCGCTGGTTCGAAACATAGTTAACATAATTGTTTATTGGTGGTTTCACTACCGAGTCTTCTTGTTCTAAGGCTATAGTTATTGCCTGCCTAACTGTGCTTACGGACCTAGACGTAACTATAATGCTTGTACGAGCATTGTTTAGGCCGTCAGCGAAACGCTTGATAGCCATTTTTTCATTAATCGGCTTTAATAATTTATATGCCGACTCGTCTCCATTAGCCTGTGCTGTACTTAAATCGTTGGACATTTTTTCGATTTCACTACCAAACACTTCTATGGTCTTGTTTCCTTGCCTACATCGTAGCATTCGGTCTAAAATGGCTGTGTATGATTTAATCGGAATTAAAACATTTTTTATATCTTTTATTAGGTCTGCCACAGACACATAAGACTTATTAATTTTTGTTTTAGCACTGCTAGAAAGACGAGTTTTTAAAACAAAATTGATTAACAGAGGCTGGTCCTCGTTTCTAAGGGTACTACTATAATACTCTATTCCGTCTATTAGTTGGTTAATTTGCGTTTCGTCGCAATCTACTACTGGGAGGAGCGTGAGCGCGACTTTTAGATCGAACGTGGCCATGGTTGTGATCGTTTCTGAATGATGCGGGTTAACGAGTGACTCGATTTCCTCAAAATTACATAAAAACTTTGACGATATTGCTTTTGTTATTTGTAATTCTACAGCATCTATCCCTTTTTTACATAAGTCTGCAGATATTTGTTCAAAATTATTTTTAATTTCCTTTGCTCTTAAAAACTTATTCTGCCCCTGAGCGGAATAACGTTTGTCCTTACTTAATTTAATAATAGAGTCTCTAATAGCCTTAAGCTCACTCAAGAGTTCTGACAGGTTTGCCATGAACACACTTTAGAAAAAAAAATCACTCACACACACACATAGATTCTTGGTAGCATAGTTATATTAATTCGTGCTGGCTTACACGTTCTGTGCTGGTCCAATTGCCCGTCGAACCGCTCTGCGTTCTACCTCTTCTAATAGTCGTGCGTTGAAGTAACGTAGCAGCCTAAGTACTATATAGCCCGCTAGTACAACGACGATGGTCAGTAAAAAGATCTCTGAAAGTTGCATCCCAACGGCCAAGGGAGTTGATGCTGCCGCCGATTGAGTTGGTGATTGACTGACAATAATATTGTCTTTAGATTGTGGGTTTCCCATAGTTAAACAATTTTGGCTTACAGTTTTTCTTCTTATTTCCTTCGTCCTTCTTGTAGGCCCGTGTAGCACTATTTTCCTGATATTTTGTAGACTTCAACTAGCGATTTCGCGGCGCGGACTTGTGACACCATGTCACGGTCGCCATGTAATGGTGTTGAGACGGAGACCCGAAATGAAACAATGTCTTGCGTTTAATGAATAATCTTTATCCTCTAGTGTATCATCTTAAATACTAATTAACATCACATTTATACGTGACTAGAGGAAGGACGCCTTGTCAATCAGGAAGACCTTAATTATCACGTACTATTGAGTACGTGCTGATAGTGTAATTCACTATATCACACTGTCATATCCTCAATAATAACGATCGTTCCTCGTTTAGAGCATGGGCATGCCGTACGGGCCGGTGGGGCGGCGGCCCGAGACGTCCGACGACCGCCACGTGCTCGCCAAGCACGCCGACATCTACCCGCTCGAGCCGCAGCTGGCCGAGATACAGCGCTGCGTGTCGCACACCGAGAAGGCGCTCAAGGCGCTCTCCGACGCGCTCGTGGACTGTGCCCGGCCCAAGGTACGTACCCGCACGCGACATCTACCCGCTCGAGCCGCAGCTGGCCGAGATACAGCGCTGCGTGTCGCACACCGAGAAGGCGCTCAAGGCGCTCTCCGACGCGCTCGTGGACTGTGCCCGGCCCAAGGTACGTACCCGCACGCGACATCTACCCGCTCGAGCCGCAGCTGGCCGAGATACAGCGCTGCGTGTCGCACACCGAGAAGGCGCTCAAGGCGCTCTCCGACGCGCTCGTGGACTGTGCCCGGCCCAAGGTACGTACCCGCACGCGACATCTACCCGCTCGAGCCGCAGCTGGCCGAGATACAGCGCTGCGTGTCGCACACCGAGAAGGCGCTCAAGGCGCTCTCCGACGCGCTCGTGGACTGTGCCCGGCCCAAGGTACGTACCCGCACGCGACATCTACCCGCTCGAGCCGCAGCTGGCCGAGATACAGCGCTGCGTGTCGCACACCGAGAAGGCGCTCAAGGCGCTCTCCGACGCGCTCGTGGACTGTGCCCGGCCCAAGGTACGTACCCGCACGCCGACATCTACCCGCTCGAGCCGCAGCTGGCCGAGATACAGCGCTGCGTGTCGCACACCGAGAAGGCGCTCAAGGCGCTCTCCGACGCGCTCGTGGACTGTGCCCGGCCCAAGGTACGTACCCGCACGCGACATCTACCCGCTCGAGCCGCAGCTGGCCGAGATACAGCGCTGCGTGTCGCACACCGAGAAGGCGCTCAAGGCGCTCTCCGACGCGCTCGTGGACTGTGCCCGGCCCAAGGTACGTACCCGCACGCGACATCTACCCGCTCGAGCCGCAGCTGGCCGAGATACAGCGCTGCGTGTCGCACACCGAGAAGGCGCTCAAGGCGCTCTCCGACGCGCTCGTGGACTGTGCCCGGCCCAAGGTACGTACCCGCACGCCGACATCTACCCGCTCGAGCCGCAGCTGGCCGAGATACAGCGCTGCGTGTCGCACACCGAGAAGGCGCTCAAGGCGCTCTCCGACGCGCTCGTGGACTGTGCCCGGCCCAAGGTACGTACCCGCACGCGACATCTACCCGCTCGAGCCGCAGCTGGCCGAGATACAGCGCTGCGTGTCGCACACCGAGAAGGCGCTCAAGGCGCTCTCCGACGCGCTCGTGGACTGTGCCCGGCCCAAGGTACGTACCCGCACGCCGACATCTACCCGCTCGAGCCGCAGCTGGCCGAGATACAGCGCTGCGTGTCGCACACCGAGAAGGCGCTCAAGGCGCTCTCCGACGCGCTCGTGGACTGTGCCCGGCCCAAGGTACGTACCCGCACGCCGACATCTACCCGCTCGAGCCGCAGCTGACCGAGATACAGCGCTGCGTGTCGCACACCGAGAAGGCGCTCAAGGCGCTCTCCGACGCGCTCGTGGACTGTGCCCGGCCCAAGGTACGTACCCGCCCGCGACATCTACCCGCTCGAGCCGCAGCTGGCCGAGATACAGCGCTGCGTGTCGCACACCGAGAAGGCGCTCAAGGCGCTCTCCGACGCGCTCGTGGACTGTGCCCGGCCCAAGGTACGTACCCGCCCGCGACATCTACCCGCTCGAGCCGCAGCTGGCCGAGATACAGCGCTGCGTGTCGCACACCGAGAAGGCGCTCAAGGCGCTCTCCGACGCGCTCGTGGACTGTGCCCGGCCCAAGGTACGTACCTTAGGCTGCAAGGGAGGAAAGAAATGCCCTTGCTGAGTTTCTTGCCGGTTCTTCTCAGTACGAGGTCTCCCGCCCTGTGTAGACCTACGAGCCGATGACATTGTGACATTGTGAATAAATTATTTTGAATTTTAGAAGTCTGGCCAGAGGCTCTTCTCAGTCGTCCTTTTTATTACAGAAATACGCGCGTCACTGCGACTCGCCTCCACTAATTAGTAGCACTTCGAGCCATTGGGATCTGTTGTGCAACTTGTGCAATAAAGATTATCTTTTTATGATATGTATCTAGGTTTACCATTGAATGTAGGGAAATTCAAGACGAAAAAAAAAAATTGTTATTAAGTATTTCTCAGTATAGGCTAGGCCTTTCACGTGGGTCGCGTGATTGATAGTAAACTCGTCGCTGCTTTTGATGTTTTTGTATGTTTATTTTTTTTTATTGCAGAGCTTTATAAATAATAATATACTTTTACTTTATCAGGGTCAGACTGCAGCCAAAGTACAAGCGAAGACTGAAGACAAGAAAGATGACAAGCCAGAGGGTAAAGAGGATGGCCGCGATAATCAATTGTAAGTTGTAATCGTTTAATTATTTTACTTTGATTTATTAGTTTTTTTTATGATGTTTTGAGGTACTTATGTAAATGATGATACTCGATGACGAGTCGTATAGGGGTTCGGCAAAGCGGTGAACGAGCGATGGCGCCGAGTTATTCGGCGCCCCGCGACGCCTGCCGCCCGCCAGGCTCTTCGTGGCGATATGGCAATCTGATACATGCATTACGAAATAATGTTACGTTTGATTCGTAATTATTACAAATAATTTCATTATGTCATGCGATTCGTTCGTGAAACAAAAGCAGCAGTATACTTTTCCCAATTAAAAAAAAACAAATAAAATAGATTGCTATTGTACAAATGGTTAATGTAACATCTTAGCGAATATAGCGATATTCGTATCGAATCCTTATATTTTTTAAACTACATCAGAAAGCGAGTCGTAAAAGATTTTTAGCTGCTATAGAAAGTTTTAAAATTTTACTCATTCGGAATTTTCATTTCAATCTATCATAAATGTTATGTCACTCTTGTCGAAATACAGCGTTACTCGTATTTCGTACATTCGAAATTGATGTCAATTTTACACTCCCTTTTATATTATTAATATTCGCCAGCACTTAATCCAGTGCCGCAGAAACGGTAATTACTTTGCAGTTATTCGTTCTTTACATTGATGTAATTCGGCGTTGTACCTATATTAATTCGCCGATTCATCACACAGGTTCTCGTTCATGGGCGAGGGCGAGAACGCGGGCGCGGGCTCGGAGCCGGCCGCCGCTGGTGGGGTGGGTGGGGCGGGTGGGGCTGGCGGGGCGGTGCGCGCGCTGAAGGGCGTGATGCGCGTGGGGCTGCTGGCCAAGGGCCTGCTGCTGCGCGGCGACCGCCAGGTGCGGCTCGTGGTGCTGTGCCACGACCGCCCCACCGTCACGCTGCTCAAGCGCGTCGCCGCCGACCTGCCCGCGCACCTCGCCAAGCTCAAGGTGACCGCCGCACTTATAGCTAGACGAGTTCGATGGCGCAGTGGATGATGCGCCCGGAATGTGAACGCTGAGGTCTGAAGACGAAGACCGGTCGTCGAATGGGTGACCGAAAATGTGTCATCTCGAGTTCCTCCGTGCTTCGAGCCGTCGTCGGTCCCGGATGCATTAACGATCGTTGACGACCACCGATCCGCTCTGGGCCGGTGTGGTTATTTATGGCCCTCCCTATCCATCCATATGAGCACGAGTCTCGGCGATGGGGCACATAAAAAGAGCTGTTCATAATGATTTAGCTTTACAGATAAATCGACGCTGTAGCATTGACGAATATGCTAACCGAATAAAGCCTACTTTGTTGATTGCACTGGTAGTCCTAGTAAAAAAAACATAATTCTGTCATGTAATAAGTGAAGTGCTATAGTGCTCGAAATGAGTTATTTTATCTAAACTTCTCGACGGCACATATAACAAAGAATTGTTAATATGACCGATATTTTGTGTACCAGTCATTTATTTCCTAATTTTATCGTTATCGACGTTATCGAATTGAAATGTTTAAATACTTTTAAATTATAGTAAAGAATTTTCAAAATTTCGTAAAATACTAGTATTAAATTAGATGATATTAACAGTTTTGTTCTACAGTCTACCTAATGTTGTATGCGTTCATCGTTGATGTTATCGTTAATAAACTGTTCCATTTCCTATGATAATGTATGAACCGGATGGTTGTCGATTCCACCCCAGGGCCCGGGCGACGAGGCCAAGTACAAGGTGGAGCTGCAGCCGGCGTCGGGCGCCGTGCTGGTGTCGGAGGGCGCCGTGCGCGTGCTCGTCAGCCTCACGTCCGCCGTGATGCGCGAGCCCGCCGGTTAGTGAGCACTACCCCACGCCCGCGGCCGGCCGGCAGAGCCCGCTGGACATTGAACTAGTGTTACCGGGAAATAACGATAGCTTTAATCTAATAAAGCCCTTAGACACATCCAATTTATAGGCATTGCTGTGTTTTCGGTTTTCTATGATAACGGTTACGTAACCGATATTCGGTTTTCATATCGACATCGAAAACCGTTTTCAGATATCGATATCGATGAGACGGTTTGCTTGTTTTGCTACCAATACGCATAACTAGTTTTAACAGAAAACTGAAAACGATAGACGATACGTCTACAAATAATTACGCAAATCTATCTTTATGTTTTGGGCGGTAAGACTTCTGTTTTATTTTTCCAATTAAACGAACACGACACGGTTTTGGTTGAAAATCGCTTTTCTCAAAATGATATGCAGTTTTGATTTTCAATTCGGTAGGAATTGCAGTTTTTTTCATATCGGATGAAGATTTCCATATCGATATGATATGGTTCTCATATCCGTTTTTGGTTAAGTTTTGATATATCGAACTCATGTCTACTGTGTACTAATATTATTGCTGCACTAACCGAGGTTTCGATAACTAGTGAAACGGTTTATTAAACTATGTCAAGCGACATGACAACAAATATTAGGTGTGCGAGCGAACATTTAGCGTCAATGTCCTGCGATCTCCTTCCGTCTCGTCCGAGTGTCCGGTACACCGGCGCTGTGTTTATGTTACACCATAAACACAGCGCGGAGCGTCGATGCTTCCCTATCTACATTTTACAAAAAAATAAAAATTATGTATTCGAGTATAAAATAAATAAACTGGTTTATTTGGGATGTATTTTTAGGATTAAGCTATTGAATTAACTGTTCAGCAGCTCTATAAATCGTGCAAAAATAACCTTTGTGCTTGAACACATAAAAAAGTTGTTTTTTTTAAAAATAATGTTCATAGGAAGTATTGACGCTTCGCAGTCTTTTAGCTGTAAAACGGGAAATCCTATTTCGATGATGTTGTGTGATACGTTTTTCCCATTTTTCAGCTAACTATTAAAATAAGTTATAAAATGGTATTAAAAGTAACACGCCGATTTCACTACCCCGTCAATAGGAGGCCCGGAACTGATCTCATCAGCTAGCGGGCACCGTAAATAAACCATGTGTAGTAAGTAATATAAGCGATTTCATGTATTATATGTGTTCGACAAAATACTGTTTTATAGGTTCGACAGCCTTCTATGTCGTCCTTCGATTTTACTTAGACATCGTGACCGCTTGGGATAAGTAAGATTATAATCGTCGCCTCTGCACCTCGTGCCTTATATAATTTGTTTATGGTGTACGCTAGAAGTGCCTGAAATGAGATTAAGTTTCGATAAGACCTCCTTCTATGTATTCGATATGCCAATAAAAACATATTAACAAGCCTAGCCTAGCTCTCCCTACATTGACGATGCCGGTGTGAAACCGGCTGCTATGGGTCGATATCGTTGAACCTATTCCCGTTACGAACTCTCAGAACAAACTATCTCATTCTGTCTGATATGATTATTTTATATTTTTTATATGTATTTTTACTAAGTATATTTTGGTTTTGCATTCACGTGTGCTATAACAAGATAATTTGTTCAAGGTTTACCGCCGGTCCCCGGCATTGTGTTGCTTATTTTTAGGTGTTATTAAGGTTAGAAGCAGCGAGAAGAAAAGGATTTTTGATCATCCATTCAGATATATATCACGTGCGATGCGACTCCGCTGTGGTATATTCTATCTACTGAAACGGAGCAAACATATGTATCGAATGTTATATGTGTAATTTTTTATTTACGATCTTATTATGATAGGTTATTAGGATTATATTGGTTCGGTATAATAATGAATAATGATGATCGTACATTAGGCCCCCGACTGTTGAGTATCGTATATAGCAGCGCCGGCGGCGCTAGGTGCTAGGTGTGTGCGTGTTTGCCCCGTTTTCGTCGATGTGTTGATGGTCAAACACCCTTTGTGTTGTTGTCGCTAGAGGGTGGCGACATAAAGCGAGACGACAAGGATGTGCTACCGCGGCAGAAGTGTTTGGACGCGTTGGCCGCCCTTCGGCACGCCAAGTGGTTCCAGGTACATTCGCCCACATTTACAAACGTGTGCGCACTCCACGCATTCCATTCATTATTCCTAGTATGAATAGCTTCGATCTTATTGCTACGTCAGAGTCCGATTCGAGTCGAACCTAACTTTGCCCGATGTATAGAGGGAGTGCGCACGTATTTTTTTAGTCACATGTTTGCTTTTATTATTTCTATCGATGGTAGATTTTTAATTTAACGATGTGATCAATGAAATTTTTAAGCTCCCATGAACATGTGGCTACAAGTGCTTTAATGTGAACTAAGCTGCGTTTCCTGCACTTCGTGAGCCGGTGATGGGAGTAATATACGACGGAAACGCAGTTTTGGACGGTGACGACTGCATGACGAGTGTGAATCCACATTTATTGCTCTGTTTCTTGTCGATATTAATAATATTAAAAATAGTTAGACTAAAAAGTAAAGATGTTGAGATTGGAGCAATAAATTGGTAACGCGCATGGGCGCGTGCGCCGGCCCCTGCTGACTAAGTGTGGCGTGTAGGCTAGGGCGGCCACGCTGCAGTCCTGCGTCATCATCATCCGCGTCATGCGCGACCTCTGCCGCCGGATACCCAACTGGACGCCGCTCAACCCTTATGTGAGTCCACATTTTATTATATCATTTTAAATAATATACTTTTGTGAACAAGTTTTTCAATTATATTTTTAGATATGATGTAAATGATGATACTCGATGACGAGTCGTAGAGGGTTCGGTAAGGCGGTGGACTAGCGATGGCGCCGAGTTATTCGGAGCCCCGCGATGTCTGCCGCCCGCCGTACCCTCCGTGGCGACATGGCGATCTGATACATGCATTACGAATATGACGATATCATGTAACGATCGATTTGGTTAGGTTGCACCACTAAGCGAATTGAATACGAATTTCGTTCTTTTATTTCATTCGTTTTAGTAAAACGGAACACACCCGTAATTTATTTGTAAAATTTATTTTAATCTGATAACATAGAATCTTAATAAATGTTCAAATAGTTTTTAACGCAAATTTTGTTGTGAACAAATTACAAAAACACAAATGTTGAAAAAAACTACTGGCGCCTTTGGCTTTCAAAGTAAAAAGTGTTGAATAATTTCGGCAGGCTGGTTAGAACCACGATAGCTCAATTGGAAGAGCACCTGACCCGGAATGTCTGTAAGGTGCAAGTTCAAATCCTGCTTGTGGAATTTTTGACGTGATAACGTCTTATAAATTGATAGACCCGGCTGCATGCACGAAAAAGTTCCGCGTTACCTCGCTCGCTAATTATCGCTCGCTAATGCCGCGGCATTAGCGAGCGATATCTATGATATAGATATGGTTTTCGGGGGTGCCGATTTCGAATACAACATTTATTTCGAGATCCAAGATGGCGGACACAACTTTTTTATGTAAAATCAATATGGGTATCATTTCCATGGTTTTCGGGGGTGCCGATTTCGAATACAACATTTATTTCGAGATCCAAGATGGCAGACCCAATTTTTTTATGTAAAATCAATATGGGTATCATTTCCATGGTTTTCGGGGGTGCCGATTTCGAATACAACATTTATTTCGAGATCCAAGATGGCGGACGCAACTTTTTTATGTAAAATCAATATGGGTATCATTTCCATGGTTTTCGGGGGTGCCGATTTCGAATACAACATTTATTTCGAGATCCAAGATGGCGGACGCAACTTTTTTATGTAAAATCAATATGGGTATCATTTCCATGGTTTTCGGGGGTGCCGATTTCGAATACAACATTTATTTCGAAATCCAAGATGGCGGACGCAACTTTTTTATGTAAAATCAATATGGGTATCATTTCCATGGTTTTCGGGGGTGCCGATTTCGAATACAACATTTATTTCGAGATCCAAGATGGCGGACGCAACTTCTTTATGTAAAATCAATATGGGTATCATTTCCATGGTTTTCGGGGGTGCCGATTTCGAATACAACATCTATTTCGAGATCCAAGATGGCGGACGTGACTTTTTTATGTAAAATTAATATGGGTATCATTTCCATGGTTTTCGGGGGTGCCGATTTCGAATACAACATATATTTTGTTGTATTTTTATTTTTTAAATTTAAAATGATTTTCTAAATGAAGAATTTTATGAAATTTTTTTTTAAATTGTTTCGTTGTCACGTTCAACTATCGTCAGTAAACCGAGACTTTACAGACAACCAATTTTTTTTCAACATTTGTTTTTTTTAGAATCTTCATATTAAAATTCATTAGGTTGATTTATATAAATTAAAAAGTAGCATCGTTTCTGAGCTGTGTTTTTAAGATTACCCTCTAATTAAAGCGTACAAAATGTATCGGAAGTAAAGACAAATTTACAGATTCCCTAAAACATTTTCTTCAGATAAACTATTTTAAGTTGCGGGCAATAATAACTATCTATCATTAACTCTCTTATTCCAATTTTTGTTGTTTTAATAAACTTTTAAATTTTATATCGACTAGCGTGTTTTAAAAAGTCGTCGCAACAATGTGATGTGAATGAAAAACTTAAATATGTAAATGCGTCGGTTAAAAAGTAATCGTACTAGTCCGAATAAAGTTAAAATGCTATTAGCGTGGATCGCGGTAGTAAATGTGTGTGCGCGGCGTGCGGCGTGTGCAGGCCATGGAGCTGCTGGTGGCGGGCGTGCTGCAGTCGGCGGGCGCGGCGCTGTCGGCGGGCGAGGCGCTGCGCCGCGTCATGGAGGCCGTCAGCGGCGGCCTGCTGCTGGAGCACGGGCCCGGCCTGCGCGACCCCTGCGAGAAGGAGCTCGTCGTGAGTATCACACTGCCGACCGTTGATGCGCTCTGCTTGCATTTCAAATATCTATTTCGAATTGTCAGCAGCATTTTTGAATGAGCTTATTTATATTAGATTGGGGAAAAAGTTTCTCGCATTTTTTTAAGAAAATTCAAAACATTTTTTAATATATTTTATTTACATTTAACTAAAGTATGACGGTGCCATTTTGTTCGATAACTTTTGCCATCTTTTAGGTAGGGACATGATCCCATTGCTATAGAAATTTTGGGGCTTCTGATGAAAATACCGCGACAAGTGGTTTTGGCAGTCCTCTCGTGATGTTAGCCTGTCACCGCCTGAAGAATTCTGAAGAGACCGAAACAGGTGGAAATTTTAAGGTGTAAGGTTAGGACTATGCATTAACACCTCCCAGCCAAACTCTTAATTTTTGCTGAGTGACTAAAGATGTGTGAGGTCTAGCGTTATCATAATGAAAAACCACACCCCTTCTGTTTATTATTCCGGCCGCTTTCTCTCAACTTCTTGCTTTAATCTCATCAGTTGTTCGCAGTAGAGTTCAGGATCGATGGTCCTGCTTGGTGGTAACAGCTCATAATGAATAATGCCCTTCCAATCTCACCACACACACAGCATCACCTTGTTGCGAGTTAACCCGGGTTTCGCCACAGTCTGTGAAGCCTAACCGGATTTTGACCACGACCTTTTTCGCACGTTCTTGTCGTACGTGATCCACTTTTCATCACCAGTTATCAGGTTCTTCAAAATGGTTCGGTTTCATTACGTCGTAATAAAGAATCATAAATGAGTGCATGGTTCATTAGGTTTCTTTCAGTGAGCTCGTGAGGTACCCAAATACCGAGCTTTTTTGTGTACCCAGTTTTTTTCAAATGCGCCAATACTGTTTTGTGGTTAATTCTCAGTTCTTCAGCTACGTCATAACTACTGATATGCCGATCTTGTTCAACTTTTTCAAAAATGGTATCTATTTTATCCGTAATAGGGCGACCAGAGCGATGTGCATCTTTGACATCAAAATTTCCGGATTGAAAACGCTTAAACCAAATTTGTGCTACTCTCATAGACACTGCACTAGGTCCATAAACATCTCAAAATTTTTTCGCGGCTTGCGTTGAATTTTTTTTGTATTAAAATTTTAAAATGTATCGAATTTCTTCATTAGATTCACTTATCTTGACAGTAAGAAGAACAAATGAAAATCACACTTTTTAGGTAATTTGAATTTGGAATTATCTTCTTTAAAATTTAAACTTTTAATGATACCAAAACCAGCCAGATACAAATGTATAGCCAAAGAGATTTTATTACAAGTTCATACATACTATATGCGAAAAGAGTTTTTCCCCCAACCTAATATTATAAATATATAGGGTAGCGGCACCAGTGTTCGACGAGAACCGGTGATCGACGACGATTAAAATTAGCGATCGGCGACTGATTTTAGTATTTAGCAACGGTTCAATGCAGACCTACCTGCTCGCGCTAGCTGTCATACCGTAAAATTTTGACGAAAATATGCTATTTTTTGGCGACGAAAATGTTTTCGAATACTGGTGGGTTATTCTTGAAACACAATTGCAATAATCAATTTCCAATCCCAAATCTAAAAAATTCAAATGGCTCTCTTAAAAGCGATAATAGCGCTACATTAGAATTAAATTGCGTGGAAATTGAGTGAACAAATTATTATCGAGATGGGGCGTTCCGAAATTGCGAAACTTATCCCAATATCGATACATATTAATCGCATTGGAATTGTATTGAGATTGAGTTTGCGTCAAGAGTAGCCTACCTGGTGCCACTACTTCAATTTACATTTTTTTACTTTTATTTAGATATGCCATAGAGGCGCTACTCGAGCAGAAAAGGCTACCCGTGCTTACCTGTGACGGCGATTGAATAAATCATTTGATTTAATTTGAAGTCTGCTTATTTAAATTCGCCCGCTTCAACAAATACCATTGTTTCTATAATTTGTTTTTTTCATTCATCTCTTAATATTCCATTCTATTCTGTAAAATAGTTAACAGCAAGTTTGATGCACAGTACAATTTTATTCACGCACGTATCATAATAAAAAGCTATTCAAGCGCTGGGCAAAGTATTCAAAATCATGCTTCGTAATGTTTTAAATGATGATACTCGATGACGAGTCGTAGAGGGTTCGGTACGGCGACGGACTAGCGACGGCACTGAGTTATTCGGCGCCCCGCGACGTCTGCTGCCCGCCGGGCCCTCCGTGGCGACATGGCAATCTGATCCCGTACAAAGTCATAAATAATTCTTATTTATAAAGTAAACAATGTCATGACGATGAACTCTGTTCTCCCACAGGATGCCCTCGGTAACTTGCCACCTCAGAAACGCGAAGACTTGACCGCTTCGGCGCAACAGTTCCTGAGACAAATAGCTTTTAGACAGATTCACAAGGTATTTTTATTATATTTTTTTAATGTATTCGTACTACACAATACCAGCTATTCGAAACATTATGATTTAACTGAAAAAGGAATTTCTGTAACATAATAACGTTTAGAATTGGAACAAAAGTTTCTCTAAATATATTTAAGTAAACCAAGTGTCGTACCATGAAAATAATGTAATAATTTTCTTGCGGCAACCGAGTCATAAAGTCATAAAGTCATAATGGATAAAGTAAAATATAAAAACTACAGTGAATTCTAGAAATAGCCTTCTGTTTTGAGAAATCCTTCGTGTAACTACTGTTAGTGTGTGTACAAGTTTGTGATGACGCATTGCTGGCCAGGTGCTGGACATGGAGCCGCTGCCCAAGGTGAAGCACGCGGCGGGCGGCTGGAAGTTCCCGCGCAAGCGCAGGCGCTCGCACACCGACGCCGACGCGGAGGCGCACAACGGTACACATTCAAAACTCAATGTTATACTATCTATTGTTTTTAAAATTTATTTTAGAAAGACATCCAGAAATAACTCTACGCCTGTCTTATGAATGGTTTCACGTCAGTAGTCAGATTCCATTTTTTCATTATAATTTAACAATAAAAGAGGAATGTAGATAAAAGTAATTCCCATCAAATATAATAAGATACTAAGGCGGTACCTACCTATACTCTAGCCAAACTCAATAAAGAATAAATTTAAACAAACCAAATTAGAGTCATCACAACTCTGGGCTAAAATGTTTTTGTGTTTTTCGTATTATTACTTGAGTACTGCACTTTACATAAAAGATATTGTAAGACTTATTATTCTTACTACACATCTCACTTAAATCAGTCGCTCACGTCGGTAAAAACGTTATAATACGAAGAACGTAAAAAAAACGTTAACTGTTTCCACTTGTTAACCATATTAAACTAATGTCATTACTAAAATTGAGGTTTTCTAAACAATTCCGTTATTATAAACTAGCACTCCTAATTTAGATGACAATAGTACCCATATGGGGTCGATTATCTTAACTACCTCTAAAATCTGCAGTGCAAACATGAACAAATTGAATTGACATTAAAGAAAATTTGATTGTAACAGCAGTTGATTAATTTATGTAATAAATAAATTATTGAGTCTTCAGCTGCAGTTTTTTAATTATCTCAAGGTAGCTAATTTATTCACTCACATTGGTTAAAACTAAGCTATGATTGTACTATGGTTTTTGGTTTTTAAATTTTTCATTAAATATTTAATAAATAAATCTTTTACGTAAAGTCTTTCCTGTTGACCAACTGGCAGAGGTTTTCAATACATGCCTGTCACTGGTTGCTTGGCAACGCTTTGTTGGTAAACATTCTTTCGAATTTGGCTATAGTATAGTTCTCAGTTTTAGAATAGTTTTTGGCTTGTTCCTTTTGTTTTTTATAGTGTCAATAATTTAAGTATATGTATATATTTTTACTTTTTGACTTTTATTTATTGTGATTATATATTATGATTATACCCATTTAGACTAGTCGACCTCTAGTCGACTAGTCGATTTCCGATTCGTAACAGATAGCATAATAACTAGTAAAATTTGATTTAATTAACACCCATAGAAAGAAGGCATACTTTCACACTTATGTAACTAAAATGGTGATGGCAATCTGTGACGAGTCTGAAAGATTTTCGCCTGAAGTGCGGCACTAACTGAGCTTGTGGTTGCAGGCGAGGGCAAGGCGGCCAAGACGGAAGACAAGATGGACGCCGCGGAGGCGGCCAAGAAGTAACGGCGTCGACGCGCCGCCATAGCCCGCTGTATTCTTACGGAACACTCTTTTTAATCTCTTTTATTTTTGCCGTGAATTCGTCGAGGCGGCGGCACCGAATCTACATTTATTTACACCCGAGTGCAGAGTTTTAATATCGTTGAGATATTTTATTACATTTATATTTTGTGTAAACGTTTTACGCGATTACTTTTCGGTCGTAAACTATGACGCGTTTTCGAGCAGACGATCTGTCCAAAGTATATTAACAGTAGACCCGAGATATTTGTAGTGTTCGGAGATCGGTAGATTTTAGGTTCTATTATGTATGTAATTAATTAGTGTTTAGACTGTGAGAGCGAGAGACAGGGATAGATCTTGAAGTTGGACTCTGAAGAATGGTATAGATAGGATGTTGTATGGAATTAGAGCTTGTAAGGGGTTCTTTCATAATTATATTATTAGGATAACAGTATTTGAATTTTTGACGTTTAGTTCCTTCTGACTCGGCCTCGCCGATACGTTCGCCTGCTCCGTGTGTGTAGCAGTATAAATCTTTAAAACCATATTATGTATGTTTTCTATTAGTTTTGTAAGTTTGTATATTTTCAAATATAAAGTCCTACGTCGAAGTAGGCGTCCTTAAGGAAAAACTAGTGAGATATTTGGAATCAGTCACACCTTCAGTTTTATTATACGACGCTATATTTATCGATTTATAAAACTTCTCCTTAAGTATGTTTTATTGCAGCGATGACCAAGGCTACTTTAGTTTATTTATTGTTCTTCATAAAAACGGTTTGCCGTTTAAATAACACTCAAAAATAGACTAAACTATTAATAATTAAATAATAATTGATTAACAACACCAAACGGTGCATTAAGATTCGTGGTTATAAAACTAAAGTACATGAAATCAAATAAAATAAATTCAGTGCTTTATAAAAAAGACATGCGAGTTTTGAAAGCTGCTAGAATAATAGGGCTACTATCGTTGTAAAAAATGTCTACTTTTTAATATTCAAGTGTTTAAATATATATTTTTGCAAACAGTTGTTATATTTGATTTACTGCGTTAACAGCGTTGTATGACAGTTATTTATGTTACGTAGGTTTCGATAATGCAGAAGTTGAAATCTGCCTTATGCACTGCAAAACATTACTTATGTGATTTACTAATTTTTAATGTGGGTGTACGAATTAAGTAGAACCCTTTAGATAGATATACAAAATTATTACATAAACCAATGTCCAATGACGTAATTCCAAATGCAATGTTTTTGTTTCTACATTAAAATCTTTCGTTTTTGTATTTGTAACTGTGTACTTTGGAAATTGTCAATAAAGATACTGACAATGTATAACGCTATGTTTTATTTAATTCTTGGGCACTACGTACTAGAGTGGTATCGTTCTGAAAGCGAGTCTTGCAATTTGCCTGACTTAAAGCGCGCTGTCTCAATAAGGGTCAATTCACACCGAAGGGCATTGTGGCTCATCTTAGCAAGGCCACCACCAACTCTAAGACTGCTCGCCCACAAAATGCTTACAAGTCGCCGAAATGGAACGTTGGAAATGTACCTAGCAACGCAGACGCACACTACTCAGCGACAGTCGGCCGCGTACTCTAGCTAAGGAAGGACGTGTCTTGACAATGGGTGTCGATATCGACATTTTAATCGAAGAAGTAGAAAAGCGGTCTGCCTTATACGACACAGGATTGCAAGAGTATCACGATTGCAATAAAAAGAAAATGTTATGGGAAGAAATATGTTTATAATTGAATAGTAGATGGGCAACGTTTAACAAGACAGAAAAAGCAAGTTTCGGTAGGTGGATCTAATTTATTAAAAAATCTTAGGTATTATTTAGAAATTATTAAATCAATTATTGATTTGTTAGAATAAATAATTTTCAAAGTAAGTAAGTAATGGTTTACTGTCGAATTGTCAGTCATTTTGTGTAGGTACGTTGATAGGTGAATTTTACGTATTAAGTGATTTTTATCACGGAATATTTTCAGGGAAAATTACACTTGAAAATACCGTTTACGCTCAGAATGCCAACTTCGCAAAATGCCAACCGCTCGCAAATAGCCAACTTCTCATAATGTCAAATTCTTGAAATGCCAACTTCGCGAAACGCCAACTTCGCGAAATGCCAACTTCGCGAAACGCCAACTTCGTGAAATGCCAACTTCGCGAAATGCCAACTTACAATTATAATGAAATGCAGGAGCAGTGAATGCTACCACAAATAATAAAAATAATTAAAAAGTCCATATACAATATCGCAATATCTTTATTTGTAACATGTACCTCACTATGAAAGTTCATTATTTTATAATCAATCTATTATATCTGTGTCTGTTCAGTTTCATTTCATTAGACAGCAACACATATATAACATTTGTATTTTTTAATCTAAATAAATTGTTAAACCTCTTTTATGATTTTATTGTTTTTATTATTTATGATTGTTTTACTGTCAATAAAGATTTCAGTCCAAGTGTCACACTAGTTTTTTTCCGAATTATTCTAATAAATCTTGCATAGTTTCAACAAAATACTAACAAAATAATTATACTTTAAGTACCATAATTGTGATTTAATGGAACAAAATGAACCGTGAGCTAGAAATTATCAAGAATCAAAAAGGCGGGCTATTGATGATTCGTGGTACTGGACATCGATATACTAAAAATAAAACCAATGCAAATGGTACTACATTGTGGCGGTGTGTTAACCGTATTTGCAGTGCCTCAGCTACACTTGCTAAGGATCAAAATATATTACGAGAATCTGCCCATGTTTGCGAGCCGTCTATGGTTATGAGTGAAGTTGTGAAGAAAAGAGAAGAGTTAAAACGTGCTGTATGTGAAGATTTAGGACCAGTGCCAAAAATTGTAGAAGATGTAATGAAAAAGTTAAGAAAAGATAGTAAAAAAGATGCCGATTTAATACCTACTTTCAATACGATGAAGGATTCATTATACAGAACACGCAAAAGATTTTTAAATACTGATCTACTGGCTCACGCTACTACACAAAGTATAACTATCCCCGAAGTTTTAGCCAAAAATTTTTTGGTATGTGAAGACGGTGATCAGGAAAAAATTATTATTTTTTCAACAAAAACAGCTCGCAATATTATAAAAAGTTCTACAGGATCATTCTTTGCTGATGGTACGTTCAAAGTCACCCCGAAACCTTTTTACCAGTTTTATGTTCTCCATTTAAATACCAATTCCGACAAAAAGACCACAAACATAATTCCTGTAATATATGTGTTGCTTCCTAACAAAACTGAGCAGACATACAATAGATTATTTTCAATAATCAAAAAAAAATTTGAAATTGATATAAAGAATTTTAAATGCGATTACGAAATCGCTCAGATGAATGCTGTATCTAATATTTTCCCGAACGCCAAAATCAGTGGGTGTTACTACCATTTTAACCACGCGGTGTGGAAATATTAAAAAAAAATTAAACTAAATTCTACTTCAGAGGGGCGAAATATTTCAAGGATGGCGGCGATGTTTCCGTTGTTACCTGAGAGTTATATCTCCGTAGCGTGGCGTCATATATTGGATAACGCCCCAAACAGTCAAGAAATGACTCGTTTTCGCCGCTATTTTGAGAGACAATGGTTTCCAAAGTTGCCAGCGTCCATTTTAAGCTGTGCAGGTCAACGGCATCGAACCACAAATGGTTTAGAAGGGTGGCACCGACGTATAAATGGGCGAATGGGAAAAAGCCACAGTTTGTATGATTTTATATTCAAAATTAAAAAAGAAGCCAAATTCTATAATCAACGTATTTCAGATTCATTATTTAAAGAAACAGGGAACAAAAGAAGACTTCGCGATGTTAATTTTGATAAGAAATATGAAAGATATTTAATCCAATTGGAAAATAATACGTTGGACCTACCACAATTTTTTAGAAAAATTATTTACTTAAGGCTGTCGTTGTATAAGAAATAATCATTTGTTTATTTATGTGTTGACATTTATTATTTGAGTTGATTTATTTTTGCCATATAAGTACTATATTATGTTTTAAAGTGCACTGTAACCGTAACTAGTTAATTAATTAATTGTAAGTGTAGTATCGATTATGTAGTAGTAACAAATAAAGATATTGCGATATTGTATATGGACTTTTTAATTATTTTTATTATCTGTGGTAGCATTCTCTGCTCCTGCATTTCATTAAATTATAAGTTGGCATTTCGCGAAGTTGGCATATCGCAAAGTTGGCATTTCGCAAAGTTGGCGTTTCGCGAAGTTGGCATTTCGCGAAGTTGGCGTTTTGCGAAGTTGGCATTTCAAGAATTTGGCATTATGAGAAGTTGGCTATTTGCGAGCGGTTGGCATTTTGCGAAGTTGGCATTCTGAGCGTAAACGGAAAATACGTTGATAGGTATTTTTATTAGTGTTTAAGGCTGATGTGTTATGCCATGTTCTATCAATGACAGAAGCTCATCAAATGTATTGATTGACATTCTATAATATTTAAAAAACTTTTTCGGTTGAAGTCTTAGATCAGCATGACGAATATGAAATAATCCCTTTAGTAATCTCTGCGAAATTATTGAATCAACCCAGAACCTTCTTTTTTTTCTTCTGTTCCTCAAATATAACCAGACACACACCTTTCTATGTAAATCCATCTCCCTTTGTAAATCCATGGAGTGCACTTCCCACGATAGCCAGCGACAAAGTGACGCAAGTGTGCGTTGAGTCGCTCACAAAATCGCTTACAAAAGTCGCCGAAAAAGTAGTTGCGATTTTGTGAGCTACAAAAAGTAGTACGTGGGCGAGCAGCCTTAAACTGATTTTATAGATAGTATGTCGAAATATGTCGTCAAATGTCTGAGTTTGTCTGACTACCGTTTAAAAGTTGTAAAGGGTCTTAAGTGGCTATGCCAGGTTGAGCGCTCATCCCGGCATGGCTACTTGTATCTTGAATTTATTATCCAAGAAGTTTGACCATCTGGAAAATTATTCCTGATGGACAAATTAGTTCGACTACTCAGTTTGACCACGTAGATGAACAGAAAACTACAGGTCGTAGCAAAGATCTGATTACACCATTATAGTATGTCGACAAAACTCCCGAGTTTGTCGGTGCTTCTATAATGAGAAAAATCAATTTTTCATTTTCTCATAGTAGATGTACAATCGCGTGCATAAAGTTTATTGTTAAAGTGAATTAAATATTTGAATCTATAAGGTGTCTTGATATAGTGTAACTTGGTTAATTATATGAATACGAGTGATAGGTACTTAATCGGATGCTTGGATAAAGACAAAGTGTTGAAATATTCCACGAGCGAGGATTCGAACCCGTACTCCATGACATGCCGGGTCAGCCAACGGGCACTACCAACTCCAACACTATCTACTCTTACTCTGTAAGTCAAAGGAGCCCTATTCAAAATGTTGACGTGTGCTTTTATCCCCAACAGCGCCACTCTTGATTGAGCGGTTTTGAAATAGATTATTGAATCGTTTAGTCGACAATTTGATGTCCCGTGACCCCAGCGAGATAACCCCTTCAGATCGGCTTCAAAATCCGCCATGATTTAGTTCATAATTATGTTTAAATTTTGTTAGCAAATATCAAAATTTGTTTACCAATAGTTATTTTTAGTATTATTCACTATAGTTTGACTTTGTTCTTCTAAAACAATTTTTGACTTTTACTAGAATGCTGTAGTGGTACTGTATGACATTGTAAAAATTGAAACTTTTGCCTGATGTAAATTTGTTAAACTAGAATTTTTTTTTTTTTTTTTTACATGTTGTGGTTGTCGTCTATAAGTATGTTTTGTGTTTATTTGTAATGGAAAGTGTCCTGCTATGATCGGGCATTTTCCAATATTTTTGACGCTGTAAGGGAGAAAAGATCTGGACACTCGCTGAGTTTCTTGCCGGTTCTTCTCAGTACAAGATCTCCCGCCCAGAGTAGACTTACGAACCGATGGCATAGTGACATTCATAAGAGCTACTTGTAGCCTAAACTGAATAAAATGATTTTGAATTTTTTGAATTTATCGAGATATCGCATGTTAAAGGTTATATCCCGCTGGGGTCACGCTCGTCAAAATTATTTGACCTAAAATACGGAGCAGCAGTGCGAGCACGAATCTTTTATCGACCGATAAAGTGACATTAGACGATAAAATTTTTTTTTAAATATACTACTCAAAACAAAATAAGGGCCACGAGGTATTTTTTCATTTTGGTGTAAATTATTAAACATTTACATATTGAAAGTAGTAAAATATTGAGTATACAAACTCTTTGATACCTAAACTTTTTAATATTGTAGTATTCATCTAATGCTGGCAACAATTTTAAATAAAATTTGATTTAAAATTATTTTTGAAAATTTTGATTGCATTTTCTTTGACGTTTTGCTTTCCTTAGCTTCTTGGTTTATAAGAAATTATTAGAGTTCATTGATATCTCGAGTCAGAAACATCTTTTGCAATATGCCACAAGCACGCAGGCGTCATATGGACTCGCTGACAGCAACCAGAGCCGTTACAATTATTGAAGAAGGTCATTCGCAGCGATCTGTGGGTTTGCAATTGGGATTTTCTCGAAGAGCTATTCAAAATCTATGGAATCGTTTCCAAGAGACCGGCAGTGTTAGAAGAAGACCTGGTTCGGGCAGAGTTTGCATTACAACAGCTCAAGAGGATCGTTACATTCGATTAAGTGCGCGCCGAGATCGCACAACGACGGCCCGCAAGCTGCAAAATCGTTTACGGCTCACAACGGGTACTCGTGTCAGTGACCAAACTATTCGTAATCGATTGCATGAAGACCAGCAGGCATCAAGAAGGCGAGTTGTCCGTATTCCATTAACCAGAAATCATCGTGCAAATCGTTTAAGATTTTCCCGTCAACATTTGGACTGGGACATAAACCAATGGGGCATGGTGCTCTTCACAGACGAATGCAAAGTTAAATTTTTTAACGACGATCGGCGTATTAGAGTATGGAGAAGACGCGGCGAGAGATTTTCAGAAGCCTGCATCCATGAAGTCGATCGTTTTGGTGGTCCAAATGTAATGATTTGGGGCGGGATAAGCTTACACGGCAAAACTGAGCTCGCTATTTTAAATGAGGGTACTGTTACTGCTCAGCGGTATATTGAGGAAGTCGTCAGACCACATGTGATCCCATTTGCCCAGCGAGCGGGTCCTGGATTCATCTTGATGCAAGACAATGCTCGTGCACACACGGCTCAAGCGACTCGGTTTGTACTGGAAGCGTCTCAAATTCAAGTCTTGCCGTGGCCGGCGAACAGTCCGGACTTAAATCCAATAGAGCACATGTGGGATCAGTTGAAACGAAGAGTTAGAGACGGTGATCAGGAAATCCACAAGCAACAGCAACTCATCAACGCTGTTAAAAGAGCCTGGGAAGAGATTCCAATGGAAAATGTCACGCATTTGATTGAGAGCATGCACTCCAGGCTTCAGGAGTGCGTAACGAAACGAGGGGGGCATACCCGTTACTAAAAGATGAGCATGGAGTATTTTCTTTTGTTTTCAGTAACTTTACATTGTTTTTATTTTTAACCTTAAATGTGTTTTTTCTTTCAAAAGCAAATAAACTTTTTAATCATTATTATTGGAATAAATTTATTGGTCTACACGGTAAAAACAACATTAGTTTTCGTTATGGAGACAAAAAAATTAATATCGGTTTTATTATTTTCATGGTACAGACAAAATACCTCGTGGCCCTTATTTTGTTTTGAGTAGTTTATAAGGAGGCAGACGAGCAAGCGGGTCACCTGATGGAGAGTAATCACCGCCGTCCATGGACAACCAGAGGAATCGCAGACGCGTTGCCGGCCTTTGACTTGTTGAACAAAATAAGAAATCTATGAAAATTTAATTTGAATTTAGAACATTAACATTAGGATTTGAAAACCTTATATTATATACTAAACGACATTTGACATATATTCCTAAATATACACATTTTTCTGATAATCCTTACAAAACAAACTTGCAAGGTGTTTCGATTTTTCTGATGAGAAGTGTATAATGAGCGCTGTCTATCAATGGTTCGACTTATCGAACCGTACTAGTGAGAACAAATGTATAATCCGCGCGCACCATTCGCCTCGCGAAACCACAATGGATATAGTGGGATACACCAATCATTTTGACATTAACCATTAACGCAAGCGTCATCCATTTAATCGCTGCGACAGAATCTGCTTCACCACTCAGATCTAGTAATTTCATTGTAATGCAATTTACATAAACGAGTATGTATAGTAGAGAAGTTTTTCTAAACTAGCCCTAAAAGCTAGCTTAGCTAGCTAGCTAGCTTCTTGCGAAAAAAGCTTATTATGACATACAATCTTTTTTTGATGACAAATATAATTAATAACGTAGAATAGAATAGAATAGAATAGAATAGAATATAATTTATTTGCGTATGCTATGTTAAACAATGATGAAAATAGCTATTTCAATACTGACATGTACTTGCCTTTTTATTCTATTATATATATATATTTTTTAAGAAATGACTAATATAATTTAAATAATCTCATGAATTAGAATGACTATGTAATTGTTATTATTTAAATTTTTAATGTTCATCAAAGTTCGTATACCTTAAGGTGAATCATGGCTGTACCTCTCTTTTCTTTATATGTGACATCTTGTAATACCCATGCTTATGAACTAATAAATGATTGATTGATTGATTGAAAAAAAAGAATGAAAAAGACTTTTGGCAGTTGTATAATATTTTAATTACTTTTCTTTACAATAATTTTTTGTACAACAATGACAATATAAATTGCTTGTGTTCAATAAAATAAAATGCAACACAAGAGAAAATTGGTCAAAAACGCGACAAAAATATTTTTACAAAGAGTTAGTAAGCCGCTCAGGCATTGGAAGATATTATATTACAAGTTTATTTTACAGTTACATAGATAATTAATGACTGTGGACGTCACACTACCAAAATTTTCCAGTGATGAATTTTCTGCGTTTTTGCATTTTATTTGTTTGAACTACAAAAAATCTAAGTTCAATAAAATTTTGTAATATTTCATAACATTAAGAATTGCCAAACACTTACATTTTCGATATACACACTAACAGTCCCAATTTTGGCAGTGACAAATGGTAATTTTTAAGAGTAGCTTGGAACACGGAGGGCCAACTCGAGGCCACCCGGGCAGAGTCTCGCTTTGGCCCGTT